>JAYRBW010018407.1:0-12825 GCA_036023295.1 Invenusta paracnida | reverse complement strand
ATATGAATAGGCTAATTGACTCCATGTTTCTATTCGACTTTAATACACTTAAATGCTGTAAATAGTTTAGTTTAGTCACAAAACGTTATTATAATCTTATTTTGGACGCCATTTTGAATTATGACGTCATAGCTAGTAAACCCATTTTAATAAATATTTAATACTAATAAATGTTATTTTATTTTATTAATTGACCCTCTAAATATGGGTATAGACACCAAAATTATTGAGATTAGATGTTTAGAACTCGAGATATTGATAAAAATATATTTTTAAGTAATGGCGGCATAAAAGTACATTTTGTGAAATATTTTGTCAACTAACTTCTCAAAATTTGTTTTTGTTAAAGAGTAAATTATTTAATGAAATCTATAAACAAATATACTTTTATTGAATTTTTACCTCAAAAACATTTCCTAATCCTTAAAATATATCGCCAGTAATACATATAAATGTATCGCTATTGGGGAACTGCACAAAAGTGTTGAGAATAATATTCATTTTCTAATACTTATAAACATTACATGCAGTATAATTGTCTTATCATAATTTAACAGTATGTAGGGTATTTCAGAATTATGCCTGTGTGAAGTAAACATTTATCGAATAAATATAATTAATTTTAATATAACTACAATTGAATATTTGAATAATCATTTTCTAAGTTAAATTATTACAAATCATTTTTAACAAATTTTGTCGCATCTATTTTCTATCGATATTCCAGGGATGTACAGGTACATCATTAAGCAGAATGAAGATAATTTATCGCATATTATTTTCTAAATTATAATATAACAATAATATCGTATGAAAACGATGATATAGCAAGCAATTTGGGTTCATATGTATATACCCATATTCTTTTTGGCAAGAAGAACATTAAAAATAAAGAAGATAACATAAATTATAGAAATATTCGTTTAGAATATTTGAGGACACATTCGATCCAGTTTTCATCAGTTTTTTTATATCCAATATAGATACACACACACAAAAGCAATAAAATAGTACCTAAACAGTTAAGAAGAAAATTGAAAAGAAGAAAATAAATTCTTTTTCTAGACTTACTCGATTTGTTACTTTAAATATTACAAACGAAGTGCACAAAGAAAAAAAACTAGCTCAATTGCTTTTATAAAATTATTAATGTTTAATACAATGGACATATGTAAGTAATTAAAAAATGTTTACATAAATTTAGTGAAAATTGCCTGTAAATTTTATATAATAAAGTTTACATCAAAAATTGGTAAATCCAATTTAAATTTTATGAAAATATGTTTCACTTTGAACTTTTGTTGAAATTATCATGTTGTTGGGTATAATAAAATAATAAAATGTATTGCTGATTTTAATCACTTTATAAAAAAATGGGAGTTACATTTCATGTACATATATAACATTTTTAATTTAGACATTAAATATTATTTTGTTTTATAGTTTTATGGTTTTATTGTTAGATTCTGAGCATTAAGCAAATTTTATTCGTGGTTAGATTTAAAATTTTGTGCACATATTTTATTTTCCGCTTATCAGCAGATTAAGATTATTATTAGAAGGGGCTGTATATTAAATAATTCATATTAGTAAATCATATTGATAGATTCTAAATTATTTTTTAACCATGCGAATCTAGAATAAATACAACCTTATGTACTAAATATATACTAACGACATAAAATAAATGTTCTTCAACAAATCACGTAGGTACGCATATGTGAAAAACCTGCTAGCTAACACACCAATGTAGGTACATATTTAATATTATTACAAATATATAATACCCAATGTACTAAAGTATCAAATACCACTTTTTCTAGAACAGAGATCTTAATATGCAACTATGAGTATATACAAGATCGGTGTAATTGGGTATATTCACCAGAGTATTTTATATAGTATTTTATAAATAGTATTTCTCCACCGGAGTCAACATTTTTTTCTCTTCTCAAAGAATACGATTGGATGGATATAGAAGAGAGGGAGGGTACCTACATTACTACCCATCCGCCCTACACTAAATTGACTTTTCTATTACAGACTGGTTTGCTTGATACATACTTAGCGTAGAGCTGACCACCAGGTTGCAATCAACGAATTGGTTACATATTATCCCAAATAAAGGATAAGAGACACAATTGACTACTGTCGGTGCCGAGATACATTATTTTATATTTAAGGGCAAGCTTCGTCGACTTTGCATTACTTTTGTAGAAAGAGAAACAACGGTTTGGGTTTCTTCTCGGAAAAAGATCATTGCTTCTTCATTTATTATTCGACAGAATGTGGAAGCTGATCTTTCTTTCAGTGGCTGCTGCCACCTCTTGTTCTCCAAATTCCGCCTCTGACTTTCCCCCATCTTCGCCACCAAATCCGGCGGTTAATCTCGAGTTCTGTGAGATGCTAGTTACGGCCAGCCTGCAGTACCGAAGTCTGGGCCATCTAGTAACGGGGTTAGTCCTGAGCATTGTTCTGGTCTGGCTCGCGGTTCGCTATTATCGACCGCTTAATCACGTAGTCGAGCTGGAGGAGGGCGGATATCCAATCGATAATCAGAGTGGCCAAGAGCGATCAGCAGCTAGTGCGGTGCGCCGGATGCAGGAGATGAAGCGTTCGGGGCGCTGCCCTCCTGTTTATCCCAACGGTTGGTACGGATTGGTGGAGAGTCATGGACTGGTTAGAGGACAGACTATGTCCGTGGGCGTCTTAGGTGAGTTGTCTGTCATGTTTGCTGTCAGTAAGCAATACTCACTATTAATTTATAGCTAAGCTAAATCTCTCATTCAAAAAATATCTTAAATTAGTTTAACGATTTCATGTGGTGTTAAAAAGTAGATTGTGACGCAAAAAATGGTGCTTTTTTCTGAAATAATTGCAAATAATTTAAAATAATTATTTTTAAATGAATTTCGATATACACTATATAATAAGAGAACATTTACTATATACAAGTATTAAAAGAAAGTGTACTTATCTCAAAAATGTATATATTTAAGCTAAATTCAATTTAAATTAAATGCAATATGAAATTTAAAATAAAAAATAATCTGTATTTTTATATTTTTTTATATTTATATTTATAACGTGGTTCCGAATTTATCAAAGGGCATTTATAATAATAATTTAAACTACATATTTCAAGTGATAGTCTTCAAATTGTTATTACAATATAATTATTACAAAATATAGTTTGTTTTTGTTTTTCATTTCAAAATATTTATAGTACATTAATAGTTCTATAAAATATTATAACTGATTCTTGTTGTTCCAAGCAGTATAAAACATATGAAAAATCATAGACAAAAATCTGTTATGGATAAGTTAGTAAATATTGTATTGGAAAGGAGTCCTCATATAGCATTAACTATTTTAACAATTGCTAATCATAAAGTTTTAAAATTTGTATTCTAGAGTTGAAAACTAGACATTTCAGGATCATATATGAAAAGAAGTGATCAATAATCTGTCATGGTTTAATACTCACGAAATATAAATGAACTTAACGCTAAAAATTATAATACATTTAATTTACTTTAAAAGGCTATAACGGCTGGACTTTCCTGTAAAATATAATGTATATACATACAGGTATACAATCTAGGTAAATTGATATATGCATATTTTTTCTATATGCATATTAAGCCAATATATATTTATATTCTTATTAAAAGGAATAACATTTTGACTACATATTTTAATTGAATTGTTCAGAAAAATGACAGAAATATATATTTATTTGGAATTTGTTGTAGAATATATCTTTTAATACAATTAATTAGGCAGTATTTTTAGTTAAACAACTGTCGATTTAAATTTCATGTACAATAATTTTATTTACGAAGTTTTTAATATATATTATGTACATAATGTAATCAAAATTAATTTTAAAAAGCCATAACCCCCTATTTTTCTAATCAAATAGTGCGAGGCAAATTTCTTTTGGCTATAAATATAGGAAATGATTTCCAAAACTTCTAAATTATGGAAATCTATTGTGAGCACAAATACCCCTTCATTCAAAGGTTTGTTTAATCTACAACCTTACTCTACATACAGTTTCCTTCTACATATTTCAATAGATTTTCTAACGCCGCGGTCAGAAGAGGTCTAAAAATTATTTGAAAATAATTATTGTCTGCTATTGAATATTCAAATTCTTAACGGTATTGAATTGTTTATGTGAATCAATTAACACGTGCTGTACGGAATGTTTGTTGTAACATAGTATACCGAGATGGGGTCTGATAGACCATATTTAGTAAAAAGGATGATTGGTATTTGTTGTACCTTTCAGACTACCAGTAGTTTTAATACATGTATGAAAAGTACTTTGTCATTGAAATAGGGTATTATTGTTATGCTGGAATTTAAAATTAGCATTATAAATAAATTTCTTTTCCTTCCATGAATAATTTCTACTTCGTGCATTCGCTTTATAATATTTGAATGTACATTGCATTCTGAAGAGGTTAGTGACAACCGCAGAATTACCTCAATAAATAGGAATTTGCGCTGATCGGTTTTTTTTGGGATCATTCTTTGAATCAATGGACATTTGACAGAAATTATACATTTTTATCCACTGTGAACATCAATTGTCGATTTATGCCACCCTCCATGCGCTGCGACTACTTAGAAGGAAATCCAGTGAGATATTTGCGTTTTGTTTTCACTGAAAAGTGTTCTTTGGCAGCGTATATACCACCTTGGCATGCCAATCGGAACTTCAAAGCAGTTTTGTGCTTATCCAGTGAACATTTGGATGATCGTTGTGACCCTAAAACGAGCAAACCGCTTTCAATCCTTGCATACAATTTTTCAAAATATGGTGTTGACATGTATTCGTGGACGTCGAAAGAATACAGGGTCAAAAAAGAGAGCAATAGGTGGACTATGCGGATTTTGGACCTCATTATTGACATAGCTGTACACAACTCATGAGTTCTTCTGCGAAACAACAAGCCAAACGATTTTACAGTAATCAAACAAGGTGGCAAGAAGCGCTACATTTTCAAACTGACAAGGCAGTTAGCGAATGAATCAATGGCATACCGTGCTCAACACAACCCATTCGGTCATGAGCATCAGCCTGGAAGATTACCACCTTTGCCAAATCAATGAGGTGTATGTTAAATTTGTCCGAAAGTACGAAATAGAAAAAGCAAGCAAACGTGTGGCAAGTGCAAACGAACTGTGTGTAGGAAACATAGTGAATCGAACAGAATTTGTGAAAATTGTGTTTACAATTGAATATATTACATGTATGTTACACAGAATAGCATTACTTTGTTTCGTAAGTAGTCGGTTTTTCTTATTACAAATCTGTTTTTATTACTTATACATTTACTTATGTTTGTTAGATACATTACTCTTTACTATATTATGCATATTATGTACCGCTTTTGACAACTTTTTACAGTACTGATATCTCTAACGTCATATTGGTTTTGATAAATAAATTATTTTTCGATTTCGATTTAATATACTATTATCTGATTTCTCGTAAATATATTTACCCAAATTGTATTTAATTGGAAGTTATAACATATTTTATACAACTCCGGTCTGTCAGACCCATCTTCGTACAGCACGTGTTAAATGAGATAAATCAAAAGATATTATATATATACACTTATTGAGGAATATTACATCAGTTTTATACAATACAACTGAAACAATTACTGTAGTATATTGTAAGTACAGTTGTATTCAAATAAGGGTACTTGTTATGGCTGTCTAGCTCTTTCATTGTAATATTTAACATATCTTGTCAATGTAATATTGATAATATTTAGGAGGGGGTTATTGGTATAGTCAATTATATATTTATTGCGTCTAAATTCCATACATGAATCCTGTTTTTATTCGTCATTTTCTAGGAAGAATACTTTTAGTTTGCTTATAGATTGTCTTCTCTATGTAATTAATTATTGCACCCTTTAAAGATAGATACAAAACATGAGGTAATTGATAGTTTTTCAAAATTATTGGAAATATTAAAATAGATAGGGAAATAAGGCAAATGTTGCGAATCAAATGTTATATATGTGAGTAAAACTCCTAACGCACTTGTACATTTATGTGCAAAAAGAAGATTATTTGAATTTTTTGCCAATAAATGTTGCGAATGCGCTTAACGAATATTCGTTTAATTTATTTAAACCCTATTGCAACAATTATGTGACTTATAGTAAAATAAATTATAAATTATAATTATAATTGGATGCCTACTACATATTTCCATGATAACAGGCCTGACTTTGGCCTTGTTTCGGGACGAGAAGGGCGATGCCTTCGTGCTGGACGCCTACTGTCCTCACATGGGGGCCAATCTTGGAATGGGAGGTCAGGTCAAGGAGGGCTGTATCGAGTGCCCCTTTCATGGATGGCGCTTTCGGGGCGAGGATGGAAGATGCGTGGAGATACCGTACATGGACTCATCGGCGAAAAGTGAGTCGCCTGTGAAATGCGAACTAGACATTAAGTGCACCGTCGAGTCACCGTATATAGACTCATCGGCGAAAAGGGACATAGTAAATCAATTTTAGGTTTAACATAAAATTGATATGTCTTTCTACACTTTTGTTCAATATTTTTGTAATTTGTGTGCAGCTGTTATGTAATCATAAGTTAATAAGCTAATATATAAGCTAACCCAATTTTACATATATATGTATATTTTAAAAGTAGAAAATTTGTCTCAGAAAAATCCAAAAATCATGAGATCTAGAGTTTGGGTCGTTGCAAAACTGCCCTCTGTCAGTTGAGAACCATTTGTCAAAATGATCGCATTCTGATACAATTTAAAAAAATAGACAATTAACTAAATATGTCTGCCCTAATTCTTTAGACCCATATGTAGTGCAATATATGTTCATAATACTACTTAAATATATTTAAATGTGTAAAACTAAAATGATAAATAATATATATGTAAATATTTAAAATATACAAAAGTAGGAAAAATGGATATACCGATTTAATATATAAACATACAACAATCTGTGGACAGTTCAATAATACATAATATAACAGTCCAAATATCAAATTATTTATGATATTTATTTTTTATTTTCCTCATTACAAGCGTATTTATTATAGTATTGTGAAGAATAAACCCTCTCTTGAAGTTACACCTCGTGATATACAATTTTGGAAATTGTAAGAAAAGACCTATTGGTAGACTTATAGACTTCTTTTTCTATTTTCAACAAAACAAAAATATTAAGTCACAGTTTCTCATAGCATGAACAATGGCAAGGGCTTTTGCTTTCTCTGCGATCAAAAATCGTCGCCATAGTCTGCTAAGAAATAGAAAGTATGACGTACTGAAATACACGTACAAATGATTAACTTACGTGCATGTTGTAATAGCATCAATTTAACCGTTGAGCAATTAAGCTTTTGTTAAAACTGAGCTATGTGCACTGCATATAATCTGTAAGAAGCATGTAATTGTCATCTTCTTCATGGTTGCTATTGGGGATGCTGAAAAATATTGCGTAGTGACTAGATCAGGACAAAATCTTTAATATTGATGGCCTGATGTTTGTAATTTTTATTGTAAGAGACATATAAAAGGATAAGTTAACAGCTTAGCCTTGTTAAAATCCACTTTAATGTAGTTAGACCAATTACCTGGGATCAGTGTTCACCACCCATTAATCCTCTCCGCGTTTCACTCTCACTGTACCTTCAAGGTATTTGAGAGTAGCGTTTGAAAGCAAAGTTAATCATTTGTTGGGATATATTTATAATATGTATCATAGAGTAATTAAATATAGCGTTTTGACTCTTATTGATTTCAAATACATTGCGTTGTAATTTTTTTTCAGTAAAAATTGTTGTATTTCACTGAAGTTTGCAGAAATGGGTAAGAAATAAGTAGTAATATTTTTAAAATAATAAATTATGGAGACTTAACATTTTTAAATTTCAAAGGAAGCTATAAAATATAGTTAGATACATTTGTATCTATCATTTTTATACTAAATTTACAATTTAAGAGATACATTATTTTACCAAATCTCTACGGTAAGAAAATAGTAGTATAAAACTGTTTTCAATAATCAAAAAAAGTTGCAACTCAATATCTATCAATACTCTAATATACTCATATATTATAAAAATGACCAATCTCATTGAAATAAAGGAATACATTTAATATATAGATTTACTAAAAATAATACAAATGCTACAAATATTTTAAGTTTTATTAAAATATATTATTATAACATTATAACATTATAACACATTATTACAACATATTCATCTATTTATTCGTCAAAGAAATTTGTTTTTTAATGACTTATAAACTGATATTATAGCAAATTTGAATATATAGAATATTTCATAGAGAATTAAAAATATAATGAACATATTATTGTCAAGTATCTTTGCCCAATTAATTATCAAACGAAACAAATTGGTTACATTAAAATATTTATAACGTAAAAATTCAAGACATATATTTTTAAAAGCAATTAGTAAAAATGTGAAAAATATGCCAATTAAAAAACATATGCGTAATTAACAGAAAAACATAAACAACAACACTTAGCAATTAATATTAGATAGATACTTGAAAACAGAGACTGGTATCACTCCAGTTTGTATTAGAGTGTAATTAATACTGGAAAACAATTTCACAAAAGTAGTATTCAATATTTATATATTTAGAAGCCCATATTACTTATTTTAAGAAATATTCTAAAAATATTATCCTCCAGATAAATTAATTAGTTTTAATTAAGTTTGTTGACACCTATTCATACCAGACGAATATGGCTGGTGAAACGAAAATGGTCTTATATTCAAAAATAAGCTTTCTTTATCAATCAAGATTTCGAATATAATACTTCGTATTCACACTTTAACAAATACATACTTGCAAATATACATAAGTATACACTTTACATGTACATAGGAAAACTATAATTTTAAAACTAAATATTTTATATTTTAATAAATTAAAAAAACTTATTTTGATATGCAGGTTATTGCAATAATTTTGTACACAAATTATTTATCTACTTTTTAATTTATATAGTTTTGAAATAACTCTATAGCTTTTATGAATATTTTTTACATATTACGTGTTTATGTAATTCGAGAATATTCCATTGAAGTAAAAAAAATATAGTCGAATATTTTGTACTATAATATAATTTACTTTGCAACGAATTTGTCCTAAATTTAATCAATATTGGTGAGACTTATATTTTGTTACTATGTCTTGTATACTATGTAGCACTACTATAGTCTGTAAATACTAAAGATACTAGATAATATATTTTGGAAAATAGTTAACCGAAAGGCACATATACATATATACGAAATAACATCCGGGGTACTTTATACATTCTTTCGAACCAGAAATTTTTATTTGGACAGTCGTATTCCTGGGAGAGTTGGTAGCCTGAGCGACAATAAATATTATATAGTGCATAATGAGTACGTATACATATATTGTATGTCCTAATTGTTTTATAGGTTGTTACGTCAATAATTGATATATTGATATATTTAACCATAATTTCGTTACCCTTGAGTGAATTCAATGGGAAGTAAATACTATAGTAATAAACGTAATAATTTTGGAAAAAGATCTTTTGTAAATAAATACATTACACAAATTTGTCATTTGATTATGAAACACAAAACAAATCTAATTTATAATTTGAAAAATAGAATGACTCGTTGCATAACAAAATAACAAATATATACAGGATTTCCCGTAAAAGCCTGTGTCTGGTAATAAGAAGTAACATTTCCATTGACATAATTTTATTTAATTAATGTATACTTATAAACTAAACGACAAAACATGATAGATTACCTTTAGATTAATGTGATTCAGCATCATGATATGTATATTTGGATTATTTTTTAATCAGAGTGACAGATAGTCCTGCATAATTTCTTTCTGTTATTCAAGACCATATATTATTTAATGATTTATTACTTCGAATATATTGTCCGAACATTATGACTGTAAAAGCGTTCGTTTGAGGCAAGCTTTTGCGGATATCTCCTGAGAAGTCCTTGCAGGAAATGAGGTCCGGCGATTCGGAAGGCCAGTCCATTGTTCCTTTTCTGACTATCTACATCTTGAAGTTGTCACCAAGAAAGTACAACAAACTCTCGCATAATGTGATAGTACATCATCATAGTGACGCAATATACCAAGATATTTCCTGGAATTGTTGGTTCCTTAGATGAAGTATAGGTATCCGCAATAATCTATTTTAATGTATCTTTCCTCAATACAGATTTCAGCATAAAACATCAAAGTTATCAGTGTCGTAATTATTTACTGTATTATGTCTCTTCGACATTAATTAGTATAGAAAGGGAATATTAATTTTGAGTGAGTATACTTACTTGATAATTGAAATCATAATTTCATAGTAAAATTACAAGTAATACAATAAATTAAATGTATATTTATTACTTCAGTTAACATGTGAGTTTGACGTGCGAAGGAGAGTGAGAGTGACGTGTAATAAATAAATAATATATATATATATAGTAAAACAGTAGAATCAATTATGCAACTTACAAATTTGGTGGATGTCCAACAAGATGAACATTGTTTTCAGCAAGAAAATTAACCATTTGATGGGGTGAATGTGCGGGGGAGCATTATCATGATGCAGTTGAAGTTGAACTAATAAAAATTGTCTTGTGTCAGCAATAACCCGTGGAAGGCATTCTGTGGTGTACCAATTTGAAGCATTTCTTCACACCATGCAACTCGCCGATTCTTTTGGTCTTGAGTTAAAAGATAAGGCACCCAACAAACGCAAGCCCTACGCATTTTCAGTTAATCATGCACAATGTTGTAAACACTACCCATAGAGATGTCTAACTGTTCAAATAGATATTCCATTGTGACACGAGTATATACTGACAAAATCACTCAAATTGCTTCTACATTTTCTTCACTTGTGGCTTCCAAAGGACGGCCAGATCTTACAGAATCTTCAAGAGACACACGACCTTGACGGAAAGCAGAATACCAGTCAAACACAGTTGTACGAGAAGGACCACTATCTAGGAAGGCGGTTGTCGACGGTTTAAGCTCTCTGAAGTGGTCAGTCCACATAATTTTATAATCATAAAATATCATTGCATGATAATGTTCACGCTGCAATTCCATTTTTCAAGCTGGATACTTTTAAATTATTATTTAAATTACGAATGTATACAATATATCTTTAATTTCAAATTTCATAGAAATCAATTTTTCACAGAGTCTATAGATATCAATTTTTTTTGTACTTCAGTCCAAGTCCGGAAATAAAAATTTTGTTTTTTCATTTCAGTCCGGAAACTTTTTAAACTCTCGTATGATATAGGAATTTAAAAAATTAAATTAATTTATTTTTTCGATACAAAAATATATAATTTACTCAACTTTAACGAAACGTTAATAAACAAAAGCATGTATATATCAATACAAATATATTAAACAAAATCAAATTATCATTTGTGAAATAAATAGATTGAAATAATAATAATTTAATCATTAACTAAAAATACATTTTAGAAATCAGTCTGTAAGGTGCAACCCCGAGTTTCATTAGCAAAATTATTGCTTTCTCTATGAGGGAAAGTATAGAAATTAATTTCAATGTAGTCAGTAGATCCGTATTTAGCCACTTATATATATATATATATATTGGTCAGAAAAATGGCAAAACTGTCGAGTTGGTTAATCATTTTGAAGAAATTATGGCTCAGAATAGTAAGAATTAAATGGACGGTAATATTTATCATTGTTAGATTGAATAAAACAGCCACGTCATCGGCAAATAAACATGAGTAGTAAACTATTATGTCAAAAATATTATCGAGAACACCTTGTGATTATAAGGAAGCCAATGTTAATCATCCTAAAGTTATCCTAATTATCCTAGGGAACAAATATTATTGGCATTTCAGAGCAAAAAAGCAAGAATACTAAGACAAGTGTCTACCTGGGTACAGTAATGTTTGGAATTATAAACTACCCAAAATAAAAGACTACAAGCTAAAGGTTCGTACTAATAAACAAAAACTGCTGCATAAAAATTTAAGTTATATATTTTGTATATATTATACAGAAGAAGATTTTCAGTGTGCATAGGCCTTAAGACAGAGTGACATAAAACAAGTTATAGATTTGGGTATTACCTATATGTGTGGCTTTTACATAAACAGATTAAATGTTTAGAAAATAAGGGCATATGATGTGCTATTAGATATACAGAGCAAGGCAATTGTAAGGTTTATAGAATCAATAAAGTATACGAAATAATAATTATTATGGATGTTATAATTATGGATATTATAATTAATATAGTCAGTAAATGAGCTACTTTACAGCAGAATAGAATACTGTGAAGGCGGTAAAAGTACAACTGATACTTTGATAAAATAGTCAATTAATTAAAACGTATAAATAAACGAGACAAAAAATATAATAAAAGCATAATAAATCATAATAGATATTAGTAGTATACTTATTGCGTTTTTGACCCATAAACTTATTTATCCCAAAAAGCATATATTTCACATTTTCAAGCTTATTTTTCACATTTTCACTTCACATTTGACATATATGTCACATAGCGTTCTTAACCCATAAACTTATTTATCCAAAAAAAGCATATATTTCACATTTTAAAGCATATTTTTCACATTTTCAAATTGACCTCTATATCCCCCCACAGAGCATATTACTTTCCTACCCCATATTTTCAAAGCATATTTTTTCACATCTCTTAAAGAGGGGGATTGGAGATAAAATTAATTGCTATTAACACATCTGTGAATTAT
>JAYRBW010018396.1:0-12825 GCA_036023295.1 Invenusta paracnida | reverse complement strand
CATGTGTGTGTGTATTATAAACAAAGACTTTAAATAGAATTATAGTGATTGAAGTCTGTGATTATGTACTAGCCAGCGGGCATGTGACATTAAATGTCAACTCGCCCAAGAAGTAAACTACATGCCACTGGCATCCAGGCATGTGCTAATTTCGAACCCTGCTATACCTTGCTACCACTTATTGAATAGCAAATACAATTTAAAATTATAAAATCTAAGACATAAAATATGAATATTAAACCATATTTTTTGGTTGTAGTTCCAATTAAAATACAAAAAATATTTGCTATCCCATCGGTTGTCTGGATGTTATCTTTTTCAAATTTTTTAAGTATACTATATAATATATTACACCTGTTTGCATATCTATTCATCATTATACAAATATATGTTTTCCTATGGCTATATTTTTTACATTGTAGCCATATTACATATATTTTAATAATACCATCTATTTTACATTTGCTATCAGTATCCAATCAATAAACTTATCTTTATCAGTATCAATAATACTGTATAATATAAATTTAAATAATTACTTATAGAAGACAAATTGCATACTTAGTTAAATTTGCCTAAATCACATTCCCATATTTAAACTATTTAGAAGATAATATAAATTATAGATAAAACAGTCATAATCTATACCACATATATTGCTAATGCTAGGGTTAGGGCTCTGACCATCATTTAGAATTAGTTGTTTACTTAAGTTATTACCTAACACTATTGATAACATTTGAACTATAACTTAGTATAGTTTTCATCAGAACATAATATAATAGTATAATAGGTACATAAATTAAATAAAGTGTTAATTTTATCCAAATATTTTTATACAAATAGCATCCATTTCATATATCTGAGTAAAGTGAATATACCACATTTTTTATAATTATTAATAGAATTAACCAGTCTTATATTATTATTTGCTGTACAATATATATATATATAACTTTTAATACATATATCAGGCAGTTGAAGAGTATAAGTAGGTCAAGTCTGATAATGAAATATACCTTTATAGGTAGTTTTTATAGGCATCTCCTATTTTAACATCCCAAATTACAATTAAAACAATTTATTTTAACAGGGTTCCACACTCCTAAAATTTCCTAAAATATCCTAAAATTTTGAAGACCTAAAATATCCTAAATTTTTGGCAAAATGTGCCAAACCCTCCTCAAATATCATAAAAAGACTTTTTTGTAAAATATTTTTTTTGTGTTTAAAAAACAATTTCAGTGCTGCAGGCTGGTCTCTCTAACACTAATTATGTATAGGTATGCTAAGCACAGTCATTATGACTGCAGGAAATAGGCAAAAAATATAATGATATAAAATCAATATAATTATATTGTAACTTAAATTACATTTTTAGTACTTCCAAGAGTGCCTTGGCAGATGAGTGACTTGACAATTTATATTTTTTGTATGACACTTGACTGTATTTTTAGCATTTTTTATTGTCAATATAATTATATTGTAAATTAAATTATATTTTTAGTACTTACGAAAGTGCCTTGGCAGATGAGTGACTTGACAATTTATATTTTTTGTATGGCACTTGACTGTGTGTTTTTAGCATATTTTTATTGTCAATATAATTATATTGTAAATTAAATTATATTTTTAGTGCTTCACAGCATGTTGCTTTTCTCGGTGTATTAAAATTAGTTATTTTATTATTTGTATCCTTCAAAAGGATGAACATGTCATAAAAACTCCTAAAAATCTCCTTAAAATATCTAAGTGTCATTAAAAATCTTTTGGTCAAAAGCGTGGAAACCCTGGTTTACAGTCTTCTTAAATTTCAATGTTTTTTAATATTTTTAATCTGTCTAATACAATCGAGTTGTTTCATTCAAAAAGCCCGTGATAATTATACTGACTTACGAATTAGTTCTAAAATTGTTATAATGAATTTGGTAATGACTTTTTATTTTATAATTGAATTAAATAAATTAATAAAAACAATACATTAAATATAATTAAAATATAATAGCACTTTTGTTTGCTAATTGATTTAATATTTCTCTACGAACAATAAAAGTAATTTTTGAATGAAATAATTTAATAGTTTTTTTCTTCATTTCTATTAATGTACTTTAACAATTATTATACCTTTATTGTATATGAAAACGTTTTTATGAATATATGCTTTTTAAATATATATTCATTATATACTACTCATTAGTAGTATTTTATAATCTATTGTATCCCTACTGTCTTTGTATAAACTCTCTTTTTGTAATAGCGTGTACACACGTGATAAAACACAACATTCATAACCAATCAAATTTATTTGATCTCGATCTTTTGTTGAGCTATTGAGTATAATACATATTTAATGTCTCAAAGACATTTGCTCAACGACAAAATCTTTTCGATTATAGTTTGTATAAAATGTACATATATACCGATACAATTACATAGATAATGTATCATGTTTTGTTTCATTATTGCCAAATATATCTTGTCATTTAATCAGGAATCTCTTGCTAATCATGTGGATATTATGTGAGATTAATTTTTTAGTAATATATAATAGGTTTACATTTTTTAATTTAAATATATAGAAACTCTTATTTTATTTTAAGGTACTGTAAATTGTGTTTGATTTACTATATTGGTAAGGATTTTGATTTATTCAAATATTATTTAATGGATAATTTACTTTTATCTTTTTTATCAATGGGACATAAAGATTGACGATTTTCAGATTTAATACATATACATATATAGCAGTTCTAGCGTTTTTATTACATAATATAATCTGGATCACGACCAATCTTTCTTCTTGCATTTGTATTCTATATACTTATCTCTACGACAAGATGATTTTGCTCGGTTTTTTTAATAATGCTACACTTTATACATAGTTGTGATATCTATAGTAATTCTTAACGATTTCATTTTATGTATTGCCATCATTATAACGATTCTTGCACTTTTTGAACTATCGACCAAATTTTATGTCCCATACTATATATTTTGCAATGTGACATTATATCTGTAACATAATACATGTACTGAACAGTTTATTAACAATTACATATAAGGAACACATGAACACTTTTTTGAATTTAATTCATTTGTGTGTCATTACTAGATGCCTATTTTTGTTCTCTTGTACAGTTTTTTGTTACAATTTATAAATATATATTTTTGGTTATTTAAGGTTTTTTAATAACTATATATTAGCACGTTATTAGATTGCATAGAAGTACATGTATACATATTAAGTAAACACACAGCTTGTAACATTTTTTACTAATGTATATTAAAATTCAGATTTTAGGAATAACAATTCGAAATTTGTTAGTCCTATAGCAGTAAATGATGTTTATAAGCATCTTATTTGGTCATTAAAAATGTCTGCATATTTGATTTTTTTAAAGAAAGATAGCTAAATTTATTGTTTATAATTTGAATGGCTAGTATATGATTTATGATATTAATATATTTGAAAGACATGCATACAGATACGCATATGATATATATGATAAATATTATTTAAGATTGTATTTAAAAATTATGTGACTTGTTAAATGCAAATATTAATTTGGAAATTATGACTTATTCAATGACTAAAAATTTTAATAATTATAAGTGGTAAATTAACATTTATTAATTTCAATTACCTTATTTTGTACTAAACTCGTCCTTGAAAGGGAATTATAAAGTTTAATTAAATGTTTTTCTATTTCAATGCAGACAATTATTTTACTCATATGATATTAAATATTATTTAAGATTGTATTTAAAAATTATGTGACTTGTTAAATGCAAATATTAATTTGGAGATTATGACTTATTCAATGACTAAAAATTTTAATAATTATAAGTGGTAGGTAAATTAACATTTATTAATTTCAATTACCTTATTTTGTACTAAACTCGTCCTTGAAAGGGAATGTTAAAGTTTAATTAAATGTTTTTCTATTTCAATGCAGACAATTATTTTACTTTTATTAGCTTTAATATATGATATCCCATGTACACCCAAGAAGACTGTTTGTTTCAAACATTATATAAGTCGTTTGAATCGCCGGTGTTTTAAATTTGTGTAAGCGAGAATTGGTTAAGTCCTTAATTTTCTTATTAAATACATAATTATATTTCCTTGAGTTACACCCATAGAAATCAGAATTATCACGCCGATGATGACCATGGCTTACATCAAATCTTATGCACCCCATTATGTGGATTTTAATAGTCAAATTTCTGTGTAAACGTTATAGATTATGCAGATTTAAACATTTAATCAAAATAAGAACCTCAAATATAACCCGAAATCAAAGTGTTTCACTTTATATCAAAATCGTTAAACTTTGGTTTTGTTACTTTAAGTTTATTTCCAATACATGTAGCTATATTGTCTCTGCGCTAAAATGTTTTCTATTGTTAGCTATTGTCAATTGTACTATTCTGCTATCCCCTTTCAAAAAGGTATCTACAAATATATCTTCAAAAGTTCAATTTCGGTACATTTTATTTTCAAAATTAAATTTTATGATATAGTCTTGAAATTGTTGATTGTTATTCGCCTCCAACTTTTGAGAAATAGCCACGACATTTTATCTGAACCCTTAATTTATCTGTTTGCATATGTCATACTATTGTCTAAAATTCCACCTCCCGATATTCGTACTTATTTTTTACTTCCAATGCCAGCAAAATTGTCTTCGATTTATTTTCTTCTGCACAACATAAAAACAGTTTTGCTTGGCAAATATAATTAATACGAATACGAGTTCCGTACTATTAAGTCCTCAATCACCTATGATTTAATCGATCTTCATAAACAACCAAGCGGTTATAGATAACAGAAATATTTTAGGAGCGATCATTATCAGTTTGGACTTCAGTAAAGCTTTTGATTTTATCTCCCACGCCAAACAATGTATCGTTTCGTCTCCTTTCAGTATCAATAGAATTTACTCTGTTTCCTCTCCTAAAGGACTCAAAGAAGTCAACTTGATGCTTTTGTCCCCAATATATGTTGAACTTTGTTTAGGGGTCCCTCAAAGGGGTGCCTTTTTATTAGTTCGCGGTATTCGTTTCCTCATTCAGACCACAAAACCACTAAACTGGGATGATCCAATATGACTGACGACACACAGATTATAAAATCGACTTATAAAAGTGACCGAAACATGGATATATAATAAGTAGGATCTTGAAATCAAAAATCATTCCAACTGGTGTCACCAAAATGACCTCAGGCTCAATTCTACTAAAACCAAAGTGACTTGCATATATTTCAAACCTACTTAGTATGCTGTTATTAATGATATTTGTAGAGTTGAATTTCTTCGCATTCTTGGTGTGATTTTCAATAAAAAGCTCACATATTAGGACTACCATATTGAATTTGTTCGCTCTGCTTCGAAACGTGTTTACTACCTCTGGCTTCTGAGCGACGTTTCTTGCCTAAGAATTAGGAACTTGTCGAGCTTTATTCTGCCCATATCAGATCTATTCTTGAATACTTGTGTGAAGGCTACACTGTTTTATTTACAATATTCTTTACACATAATATCCAATCCTATCATGGAAGTAGATTGTTAACTCATGAGAGCAACCTATATAATATATAGCTGGTATTATTATATAATATGTAGAATAATCAGTATATTTGGCATTTTTATAACAACTACCATTGTGAACCATTTAAAAACAATTTCAGATTTAAAAATTATGATTACTTTTATAATGAAGCATCGCTATTATTAATCAGCACGTCAAAGGTTGTGGTCGTAGATACTTTAGAACCCGAGATATTCTTCTTCAAAATAACATACCTTAGCTTTTTTGTATTTCTTTGGATATCTTTTGTGGTAACATGGCAGGATCCACCTTGAATCGGGTAAGTAATGTACATTGGTTTTTATATCATTCGCTAAAATACATCGTATACATAGTGGTATTTCTTGGTCATCATTATATCAAACCACAATTTCGAAAGTGAAACATTATTTTAGGTAAATGACAACTGCAGCACATTAATATTATTATTATTCTATCTCTCTATAGACATAGAAGAATAATCATGTTATGTTAATTTTCAATTTATTCAGAAATCAATATTTGTATTTTTCATACGTTAAAATTATTTAAATATTTTCCGATTTTTGTGGTAGTATAGTGAGAATAGTTGTTTAAGTATATTGATTTATATTTCCATCTTTCAGATTTTATAAACAATTTAAAAATTATTTACGTCAATTAGGCGATCAGCTTAGGGGGGTTGCTCGGTATCAAATCGGGGGGAGAATGCTCATAATGTTTTTTGGGAAGGTGTAGACCCCTAGAGTTAAAAAATATGTGATAGCATTGTGGCAGTGGTAGCTTTATATAAATTATCTCTCATTTAGATCATGACCCACCCCCCTCAGCCAGACCCAGGAGGATAAAGTAAATTGGTTAATAACTTTAAAACGAAGCATTTTAGAGCCTATAAATATTATATCATTGAATATAAACATGCATATGATCTATCAGAAAAAAATATGTTCAAGGTCATAGAAGGTCATTGGAGGTCACAGTGACCTACTTTTGTGACACATTTAAAAAATTATGTTGAAACTTCCGTTTTTCAAATACATTTTTAATTAAGTATATATACATTATTAGGTTTAATAGCCTTACTTATAAAAATATAATAAAATATATGTATGTATATTAAAATTCACATATATTTTATTTTTAATTACTACTAATATCTTTTATTATGTGCTTTAGAATAGTAAGTATACATTATTTTATAATTAAAAAATAGTATTCTATCTATTATTTTTTATAAACCAACTTATTTTGTCTGTCTTCAAATCCATGATGTATTATATTCAATAAAAATATGTTGTGCTATAATGGTTATTACATCTTATGTTTGACTTACTCAGTTTCATTCATTTTGAACCATATATACATTGCACTTTAACTATCAATTCATGAATTAACTTTTTAATTTAATTTTTAATTTATAAAAATGTATATTTATAAATGATTTTGAAAGTTTTGCATATTTCAGGATATATGCAATCAAAGCTAAAGTTTAGAAAAAAATACTTGTTTGATTTTGGGCTCAAAATAGTATAATCAGTTCGATTCATTCTGGATCATATATACTTTTTGCTGCATTTTGTTTAGCATTTAATAAATGGATTGTTTACATATTATTCTCAATTTATTATATGCAATCAAAGCTAAAATTTAGAAAAAGCATACTCATTTAATTTAGGGCTCACAATAGTATAATTGTTTCATATTATATGTTGGTGTGTATTCCTATATTTATTGTTGTATCTTCTGATAGTCTGATAAAAAGAAGTTGATATCTAAAAAACGACAGAGTCATACAAATGCAGCCAATAATAAGATAACATTGCTATGTATATTGAAAAAACATCTATTCAAAAAATGGTAAATGGTAGTCAATAAAAGATGGTGATATAAAAAATGACGCCAAGAAGATGTGTATTATTTTAATAAATATGTCTATTCTTATTGCCAAACTAAAAATATACAATTTCAATCAAGCGTATTGATAATACGTTGAATTTTGCATACTGGACAACTAAAATAGAGATCTGGACCATTGTATATCTTCTGGAAAACATAATTTATGTCAGACGTTTCCAACATGTTATGGTATTGCTGTGGTAAGTAGTGCCTATTCTCAGTACAGTATTGTCTCGACTGTGGAATAGCCGCATTCATTTCTAGATGCGTAACTCACATAACTAATTTTTATAATTAGTTTACTGTCACACTTGTATGATGTGGTGTGTGTGGCCGGTTACCCGCTAAACATTCGTCACATTTAAAAATTTTGGCACCAAGAATAGACACTATTAAAATAATACATATCTTCTTGGCGTCATTTTTATATCACCATCTTTTATTGACTACCATTTTTTGAATAGATGTTTTCTAAATATACATGTCAATGTTATCTTATTATTGGTTGCATTTTTATGACTCTGTCGGTTTTTTTTAGATTGTAGCTTACTAATACAGTTTTCGGAATATTATAAAAATAGGCGAAATATTTTTCATTTGTTAATCGATAATATATCTAATTTTATTTAATTAAAAATATGTATGTAGTGATGTTTTTTTTGTAAAAAAGATTTTTGTCATAATTTTTGGCACGAAATATATGTATCGAAAAACTATTTTATATAGTCAAGCGATTTTATGATAATATTTTATGCTTTCCTTGAAATACTTAGTTATAGCTGCTCTTCCATCCTTACTTTTGACTTTAATCTTTCATTCTAATATTATGATAATTTCACTATATTTGGTTATGTTGAATATTAATTATATTGAATGTATTTTTGTCAATTCCTTGATAGGAGCCGTTGCATCCGATAGTAATTGGATCGATGTCGCCAAACCTGTTGTTCAAGCTCGAATGATTCGCTATGCCACCAGCAATACCCACTTTAACTTAATGGCAATTGTTCCTGAACGTCTTACAAAATTCCAAGCCGATCTCACCAAACTTCGCTCCGTTATTGAGGAACAGGTAAGTTGTTCTTTGATGTTTATTTTTCCTTACACGTGCTTACTTATTTTTCGTACTATTGTTACTTATTCTTTAAAGATTATGATTATAAAATTATTGATCAATTACGCTGAAGTACATGACTACTGGTTTACAATATCTTTTTTTATTTTTCTTGCTTTCTTTGGCTTCGATATTTGAGTATCGTATGAGGTCTTAGTTTAGCGTCATACAAGTTTTTCTGTCACTACAACTATGTAATTATTGTTTTTAAATGTTAAAAACATGCAGTAAACGTTGTAGATATTTACGTTTGATTGAAAACTGATATTCTTCAAATTGTTATTATATAATGTTTAAAAATTCTTTTTTTTGTAATCGTGTAGCTGTGTAATATAAACTACATAGCATTTTTGTGACGTGTTGAACTAAATGATTTTAATCTTGTATTAGTCTTATTTTGTTTTAGTTACATACACATTTCATTTTTATAAATCTTAAGAGATATATATCTACAATGATGTTTGTGACAGTATAGTATTTCTTAATAAAAAAATTCATGTTTCATTTTGTAATAAAGTTAAGAATATTTTTATTTTCGGCTACATAGCTATCTCATTTTACTCAATTATTGCTTTAGTTCATAATTTACTTATTGCATTATAATTTTGGACTAATTTTAGCTTTTTGTTTAAAGGGTATGACAACAGATGACCAAGAAAGTTTGGTGAAAAGTCTGGAGGAAAAATTGGAATTTGAGCGGACGAAGCATCAGCGCTACCGTGTGGAGAATATCCGGCGTCGTCATAATTATCTCCCATTTATCGTAGAACTTCTGAAGCTCCTTGCTGAGGAGGGTAAACTTGCCGACCTCGTTGAGAAGGCTAAAGCTAAGGCCGAGGAGAAGAAGAAGTTAAAGCAAGCTGCCAAGCTGACCGCAGAGGCTACGTGATCTCAAATTTATACTGATGTGAGGGTTTTAATGGAATCCCACCAACCGTCTTGTAACATTACTTATACATATTGAAGCAAATGCAGATATTTTCTGTTCTGAGTTTTGTATATTCGTGCTTAGTGTAATCTGTCTCAATTTTTGGTGTCTGTTAAGTAAGTTTGTACACTATAAAATAAAACTTCATTGAAATTACATTATAGAACTCTTGTGTGTGTATATATATATATATACATTTATGTTTTCAAAATATTCTATAAGAGTAGTTGCTTATTACTTCATTCTGCTAAATGTGGAAAAATATTCCGCATACTCTTTGAGGTATCATTTTTTATAATATACAATAAATTATATTTATATGTATACAATATAAAATTAATTATATTTATATGTATACAATATGTTATAAATGAATGATAAGTGTATTATTAAAATACCTTAATTTAAACCGACGTCTATGATCAATAAAATTAAATTGCGCATTTGTATACCATATTAAGTATTTGTATTAAAAACATTTTGAAATTAATATAAAAGACACTGGAAATAATTTGACTTCCTGTGGTTATCCAGTAGCTGCAGAATAGGTGTTTATTACTGGATCAGATTCAAATTTTTACTATAGGCATAGTACCACATTTAAACAAACAACGTAGACCATAAATGGGTTTGTCGAGAGTATAGTTATTACATTCCTATGTGAATACCAAACTAGTGATTATATAATTAAAGGCTATTATATAAGAATATGGAGAGACTACATGTAGTATTAAAATGGCTATACGGGGTCACCACAATGTAAAGCGTGCAGCAGCTAGTTAAATTACGAAGAATGTCTGCAAAGTATATACAGTAAAACATGCTGTTTTTGCGAGTAGACTCCTTTTTCGAACAAATATATACTTTAAAGATTTATTAAATTAAAATAATGTCTTATTATGTATGTATATATATATAAACAATTATTTTTGGAAGTAGTTACGGAAATTTATGTTGCCTTTCATCTAAAAAATGCGAGACGGGACCTCGCGAAGGCTCTCACCCTGTAATGGATATATAAGGTTAATCCATTACGGAAATATTAACACTTCTTGCTAGGAATTCTTATATAATACCAATTTGGTCCAAGTATATTCTTTGAAAGAACCCTCACTCTAAAAAAAGTTGACGATAACATTTATATGCAATTAACTCTGTACCAGTTGGCAGTAGTTTTCTATGCAAAGTATTAAGAAATTTTAATTTGATCAATCGATAAGTAGTGGCTCTAAAAAGGGACGTTTTCGCGTTCTCAAATAAGGGGTTGGAGTACGGCCGTTTGCATTAATCCGTTGCATTATTAATACGAGTACCTATGTACCTAGGCATTCTTGCGTGGGTTAGGCACACAAACTTAGTCATGCCTACTTCGAACAATATATTATTTTTATTAAGTATCGAAAAACAAAAAGTATAATTATTATTAAAGTCGTTATTTTTTTATAAATGGTATTTTTTCACCGAATTATCAATTGTGACCATCCCATACAGCAAAGATAGTTGGTATAGATTATATATTTTCTCTATAATCTACTATCTTTGGTGTACAGTTGTGAATATAGCTCTAAAAGTTATAAAACTATACATATTAATATCGGTCACGTAGAATCTTTAAAATTTCATTGCAAAAATGCGAAGGGGGTGGGTGGTGGCCAGTATGGATAAGCTGTTATTTAAAATAAATAAATAAAATTATATATAATGAGCGTTTTCCATAAGTAGAAACGTTAACGTTTCCGATGTCGCTATTTTGGAAACGTTCATTCCAAAAGTGAAAATCGTTTGGTGTAACCATAGAAATAAAATAGGTTACGTATCTGATTTCCGACACGCCTCAACCATGTCTAATCGAAGCACGAAAATAAATTTGAATTTATTTGATTTTTAAGAAAGTTATTTGCATGAATAACACTACATTTTCTTCGTTTATGTAATGTATTTATCGGTTCATTTAAAATTTATAGTCTGCATCGATATGCTTTAAAATATAACTTTCGGTTTCATGCTCCATTTTAAATTAAAGAGTGACAAAAATATCGTTCATTCCAAAAGCTTCGTATTCCTTGCAAAAAGAGCGCTCTTCACTTAAAAAAACGCTCAATAATTATGAAAGTTTATTTTTTCTACGAGAAACTGATTTTTTATTATTTATACGTAATGAAATTAATTAGTATCACAAGCAATCAGCTTTGTTTGATTTTGAGAGAGACATGCTGCAATTTTATATGAAAATATCTTTACTCATTTTAAACAAAGGTGTGCTTTTGAGTGTTGTCCCGTGACCACACCTAATTATGGGTGCACAATAGTGAATATATAGGGCTATAAGTTGTAAAACTAGTACATTTAGGAAAGCATGAAAGTTTACATTGCTCTATTTGATAATTTAAAACTCAGAAAAAAATTGGAAGGATGGGCCTTAAAGTAGACCTCATATACTTATGCTATTGGTTAAATAATTTCTAATGAACAAAGAAATTGCTACATAAAACCATAATATACATTTTAAAATACAAAAGTTTCTAAAATTTTTAGTAAACTATAGTAGAAATATCTGTAAAATAAAATATTTAAAAAGGTGTTTTCACACGAGGTAGTATAAAATTGACTAAGCAATGGACAAAGAGAAATATTTGTTTATTTATTAATTATTAAGTTCAAACATTGAATAGTAGTGGCATTTCTAGATATAAGGTGTTTAACTAGACTACAAGGCAGAATTTTTAAAATACGCTTTTGTTCCTTTTGTTTCGATTGAATATGAAAGGCTATTAAGTATACCACAAACTAAACATATTTTTAGATTATTTAAATAGTATATAATTCACACTTGATTTAAAAATAAAATGTATATAAATTATGTGATTATATTATTCATATTAGTCTATATTATTATTTTTTAATTATGAAGTTTAACATTTCTCTTTTTATCCTTTCAGACAAATATTTTTATTCCCTTAGTATTGGGAAGTAAGTAATACATTTTTATATATAACTGTTTTTTGGAAAATTGCAATCTTATAAATAAATATTTATAATATTGATGTTTCAAAATTTAAAAAATATATATGCTTCAACTAATGCATGAAATATTATTCCCAAAGACGTTTAAATATAACAACTAGACTAGACTAAGACACCCGCCAAAATATCTGTAATTTTGGTTTCAAATCGATTTTTTGATTGGTAGGCAGAATAAATAAATGTACTATCTTTTATAGCATAAATTGTCGATTTTCAAATGGAAAAATGTACCTGATATAAAATGCTGCTATGAAAAGTAAAATTATAGACATCATTATAATATGTCTATAAT
>JAYRBW010018385.1:0-12826 GCA_036023295.1 Invenusta paracnida | reverse complement strand
AGAACTAATGTAAAAATATTATCGATAGCGATTTCGTTCACCATATAGTTAATATTATTGTGTATATTAGAGTAAAAAAGTTATGTTTCTTTACTCTATGTGATTGTGTTTAGTATAAATCAATCATTAATATATTTTTTGATTTATGTATAATTTTAAGTTAGTTTTATGTTCTTATATTTTAATTATTTATAGAGTCCTAATTAATGACGCATGCACACGTACTTACTATATAATATATAGTAAGTAATAATATAAACTTCGATTTGTCCAACATACATATTATATGTATGTTGGACAAATCGAATATTTTCAAAAAATAAAACAGAAACTTAAGGAATATAGTATACGTAAAAGAATTTAAATATTTGGCTATAACAATAATCGTAAATAAAAAAGTTATATGCTAAACCAATAATGTATTTACTATTCAACTTTATTTTATTAAACCTGAACATGGTGGCACTTGTCTAACTTTTTGATTCCTATATATCCCTCTCTTGTGAAAAAGTAATTTTTTTCTTAAATTCGTACTAAAAAAGATATACTAATTTTAACATTGTTAAAATAAAGTAGATTTTTCAACAATGTGGCTACCCTATATGAAATTTTTTCAAAATTATGTTATAATCCTGATAATAATTTTGAAAAAAACATTTCTGATCCTATTTGCCACATAAAAATTTTCTTTGTTTCAGATGCCAAATATTATACAATTTATACAATAACTGTAAGTCTACTCAGTTAAATAATCACATTAGAATGAGATAATTATTATTTGTTAGCCATTAGGTTGGCAAATTTCTAGATAAACGTGAGTAATACCATGCAAATCTCTTTGTACTTCTTGTATCATATATACTAGCCTTTATACTTAATATGTATATGCAGTAAGTAATATGTTGACGTGTACTACTCCATTACTTGCAATGATTATATATCTATAATAGTTGGCCTATAAAAGCCTATTATATATATATCATAACAGGGACGGCCATATTCTCTCTCTATGATTATATATCTGTTTATATTGGTCAAACCTCCGGATTGATTCACTCTCTTATAACTACATATAATACATTCCAAATCTAATAACTCATTATTTAGTCTTCTAAAATCTCAACAACCATATGGCCCTAATAATAATAATAATTTGTCTTTTGTCTGGACGATTTTAACTCAAATTCACGACTGCTAAAACCGATTAGCTTGTGAAGCATGTACACAAGAAAATTTAATTGATGGTTGTATCGGCACAGACTTGGTGGACTATATTATATAATTAAACTCTACTAACGTATTTAATCTTGTTACGTAACATCTATTTTCTTTTGCCTGCACTATAATATATAGTATATTATTTTTATAACTTGTTAAAGACATTCGAAACGTCGTGATTCATTTCTTTTTTATGCATGTATACAATAATTAAGTTCATAACCCTTTTCAATATAGTAATGCTAATGTAGACACCTATATAAATATAAAAATTATAGTTTACTAAAATGCGCCTAAATCAGCATGGATACTAACCTATTTAACAACTATATATATGTAAAAGCCCATTTATCGCTATTATATTTTAGATAATTTAAAATATATTCTGAAATAGTAGACGTCTCACCAATAGAATCATAAAAAATTAGTAGTATATGCGGTTACGAACTGTACACGTTTGATATTTGAAGCTATCGGTTCATTCTGCATTGTCCGTTGAAATATCGTATATTATCTTTTTGTTAGGACAATTAAAATTGTTAGTCTCAGAACTGAAGAAGTAGTCTTGTACTAAATTTATTTAACCGTAAATATAAATAAAGTTTAACCGTATAGAAAAAAATTTCAATAATTCGAATGATCGATTAAAATCACTAACAATATTACAAAATAATTCATCAATATAAATTCATAAATTTACAAAATAAATACATTATAATAAATTTCTGACATGGTTTTTGTAAAAATTTTACATTGTCGTAACAAATTACTACATTAATATCGTAGGGTGTGAATTAATCACATAATTCCTACATTATGCGAATGGGGTGGAATACATAATTGTTAATATATACACAAATATTGTTGTAGTTTTCGATGTATGCGTTAAAATATTATTGATATAGTATGTCCTGTGGATAACAATTGAAGCAGATGTTATTCGTATTTTATACCGACACAATATGTAAGTTACATATTTATTAAAGTACAAACTTTAAAATATATATATATATGTATTTAAATATTTTCGCATATAAAATAAGAGTATAAAAACGCAAATATCATATTTTAAATAATCAAGAGCTATATATAAATAGAAGGTATTACAACTATACATGCACATGTAATATTACAAAATTAGTCATATATAAATATCTAATAATAAAAAATACTATACTATCATTCCGTGCATATAATTAAGCCATATAATATATATATATATAATTGGATATCTACACATCCTGAATAAAACGTTAAAACATTAAAATTTGTTTAAAAAATATGACTTTAAAAAATTTAAAAAATATAGAAAAATCTTTGTGAAATATTAAGAAATTAGAGGAATGTGTATTAGGAGAATAAAAATATTCCTTATACAGTCAAACACCGATAATTAATGCGTACCATCGATAATGCGTATGCACTACTATTGCGTACAATTTCAATTAACAAACTATTTCATATGTTAAATCGTATCGATAATGCGTATATACATTTATATAAATTTGATTTAAGTATATGCTTTTTTAAACAGTAAAATCGGTATAAACATACATTAGTTGTTAAATTCAATACATTTATTCAACGCAAGGAATGAAATATTGTGTAATCGACTGTCTATATTTTTCTTTTCTCTATGTTGTGTTATATCATTACCAGACTACTTATCATAGTAAATAAATTCAATTGGATATAAAGTGGTTTATATATATTTATTTTTAATGAAATAAGCTAAATATCGATAATGCGTACTTTTTTCTTTTCCCTGGGAGGTACGCATTATCAGTGTTTGACTGTATACCTATATAAATGTACCTATTCATAAAAAATAAAAACTATTATTTAAAGTATAACGATGAGAAAGATAAGTTTGATGATAAATACAACATTACATATAATATATATATAAAATTTCATATAACATAATTGAAACAGTTTATTAAGAGGTAATTTCGTACAACTTTAAAAATTCATTAAAATTAAAACAAATCATTTTCTTGTACATTTTATTTTTCTAAATGTATATTTTTCTATATTAAAGATAATTTTGTGATAAACAAACCGCTTATATATTTTAATATAAAATAAATTGCTCTAAATTTTAAAGTTCAACAGAAAAATATTATGCTTAAAAATTGAAATCACAATGTGAAGCGATTTATCTAATATGAAGATATCATAAACTATGTAGAAAAATATAATTCGAAAATCAATGTAAATATACATACAAAAGATGGTCAAATAAATGAATATTCACAGCTACATTTGATTTGGGTTGTGAGGGAGGTTTGCGGTTTCTTAAATAATATTCTCTAATTAATATAAATTATCTAATTTAAGCCTGTATTTTTATTCAAGAGTAGCTGGGAGGTATTTTTTTATAACGGGATCAGGAGACGTACAATGAGAAGTACAGCTGGTGGCTAGTCATGTTCCAAAGCTCTGTGACATAGCGTAAAGGGCCGTCAGTCGACGGAATAGAAAGACGCAGGGTTTGGCGGTGGAATATAATTGATAGGTTTCCTTGATCCTCTGAGGTAGAGAATCTTCCGTTAATTGTTCCTCTGTAAATCATATGGGTTACATGGATAAAATTTAAAAATACCATAGGAATATTTATAGAAAAAAGTTAATCTAACAAAATTATTATTCTACTTAAAATAAAAAATCCAGTTTTAAGAAATTACTTTCATAGAAAATATTACAGCTTTTACATAAACGATTATATTTAAACTATTTAAAACGGTTATAGTTAAACACATGGAATACCAGAAAAAGGAAGAAAAAAAAATTAAATGCAAAAATATATAAACTATAAACATAAATGCAAATAATTGAGAGGTTATATTAAACGCTAATTTTATAAATTTGGAAATTGAAAGCATAAATGTTAACACTTTCATAGAATAATTTCTTTTTTCATGTTACACAATTTACATATAGGTATATAGGTAGAACATTCATGCAATCATTTTAATGTTATACATGAGACGCCATATTTCATCGCAAAATATATATAAATCACTCCAAAAATAACATCTAAATACAAGAATCAATATCCAACAATTGTGAATCTAAATAATACGTTTTTTTTGTGAAAGCAAAGACATTAACTATAATAATTCAGTGTAATTGTGTATTCTCTTTATTCTTATTTACGGTTAATTAAATAAATATACAAAGTTAATTTTTGAACAGAACATATCATTAAATATTAAATATATGCACAACTTACCGGTATGGCCATTGTAAAGGAAAAGTCCGTATTCCTTAGGGTTATATAGAGAAATACTATTGGCAATCATATTACCTGTAATAGGATTAAAATGAGACGAAAATGGACCGACCCATCAACGGTAAAACAAATGAACATAAATGGAGTAGGTGCACAAAAATAAATATTATAAACAAACTAGAGATAATAAATATTTTGCTAATGAATATTTTTGATAAAAATTGTAATTTAAAAATAATAATTCTGCTCCTAAGTACCTAGAACAGTATTTTCTACTCTTTTATGTGTGATTTAAAATTGGATAAAATTAATATAAATAATTCTAAAAAATATATCAAATTTATAAATGTTAACCATAATTTAGTATAATATAATATAAAATAAAACCAATAATAGAAAGAGACAATAAAAGCTTAAACAATATCAAGCAAAATATTTAAGCAAGCAATTTATTTGTGAATCCCATTTAGGTGGTTCAAAATTCAGAACATTTAAAGGACATTTACATAGACTAAGATAAATACTGATACATTGTTATGAATTTTTAAAGAAACATATAAAAGTTAATAGATAAAAATAATCAAGAATAATTAACAACAAACGTTTAAATTATTATATTTTTATAACAAGAATATGATATCGGAAGTAAAATAAATACATACTCGTACGTATAATATACCTATACCTACCATGTCTTATATTCATGCACAATTAAAATATACATCATGCAAATTTCACTAGATTTAACCGATAAGCGAAATACTACACTTTTTTCATGTGTATCGAATATGAACAATATTATTGAAAACATAAAGAGCATAAGTATATACATGTATGTACACTAAATAACAAAAAGTAAGACTTACACATTTCTTTGGTAGTAAGATTTGGTCTAACTGGAAATGTTTTCGTAATAACATTGTCGGTTCCTTCATCCAAAATTACTACTCTTATTATGCCGCTAAAATCATCGTATAGCTAGAAAGGAATAAGATTATTTTCATCAAACAATTGACCAACATTCAATATTATAATATAAGAAGTGCTCAATATATACGCCACATAAACAAGTGATGTGTTTATGGTGTACTCACAGATTCTCTGTCCGACGGTCGTGCCTTATTAGTGAGCGCCTTGACTACCTGTACAGCCGATTGGAGAGTAGTTAGATAGTAACCGCCCTCTCCGGCCAGCAAACTAGGATGTAGGAGGCCTTCGATGTACTCGGCTTCGATCTCCGCCGAAAGTAGTTGGCACTTGATCATCACATAGACGAAGACTGGGAGAAAGTCTACAAATAGGAATAGGTCAGGAAAAGTGAAAGGTAAATGTTATGATTGTAAAATTAAGCAACGTCAGTATGAGTGCATTACTTACAAAAATGAAATTCAAAAAACGATTATTAAACAAACAGTTAAATAATATTGAAGATAACTGTAATTCAATTATTGACAAAGTTTATATAAAGATATTAATAGTCATATGTTATAATGTTGGCTATTAAAAATCTCTCTATATATAGATCAATATGTATGATATATATATGTATATACAAACTCGAAAATAAATGAAATTTAGGAAGAAAAAATCCAGAAAACATTCTTGGCTATGATATATTAAACAAAAAATCTCACATGAATATATTAGTTAATTCCAATAAACTAAATAATTAAAAATAATACATTTCATATCATAGCTATGGCGAGAATATGAATAACATTGGAAGAATTTTTCTGAATTTTTGTTCTCTTATTATTATGAACTTTTCAGTTTACAATTTTTTTTAGATAAAGCTAGTATTTTTCTATTTCATTAATAATTTTTGAAAATTAGCTATTTAAATCATCAAAGTTAATCATAAACTGACAAAAGCTCTGAAAGATTGTTAACCAAAATATATATATTTTTAATTTTCTCTATATATTAATTATAAATAGAATTTCTTTAGATGGTTGAAAATAATAAATCTTGTTAATATGTACATTGAATCAATATTTATTTTTTCTTTTATAACTACATAAACCATGTCCATATGCCAAAAGCTAAGTAAATTAAATAACAAACAGTTACTGTATTTTTATTAAAAATATAATTACATTTTATATAATGGTGATATGTTTATAATAGGAGTATATTATTTTAAATATAATATACTATATTTCATAATTAATATAAATATTAGTATTAGGTAGTTAGCAATTATTGTAAAAATTAATACTTAATTGATGAGAATATAAACGCAGTTAGATATCCTACAAAACGCCTCTTAGAACAATACACTTATTTACCAGCATGCTATCATTGGTGGCGGGCAAGATTGCTAAAAAAAGTAAAAATTCCTACTTTCCAGCAATATCAACAGGTCAGCACTAATTAGTATAGTTCATTTACATATATGATTATAACATATACTTTTTGGCACCTTTTAATATTCATTTTATAAATGGCTGAATTATGTATCATTAGCATTGATTTTAACCTTTTATCTTTGAGCTCATTTCTTAGCTTTTGTTTCCTGACGCTATCATTTTAGTTTTGATTAAAATGTTTACCGTAGATTATTTTCATCGATTTAAAATAATATACTTAGTATTGTATATATAAAACAATATATTGTTTTAGTTAGTTATCCGATCTCAATGTAGCATACCATAGAGTAAATAAAGTACATTGTACTTTTTTTCTTCTATATACGTAGCATTTACTATTTTCATGGATTATCATCAGTATATATATTGATATGTGTCAATATACGTGTCGAAGATAGAAGCTTTAGATAAACTTCGTCTTAAATTTGTTCGAATTAGCTTATTAGCATCTTTTCCTCCACAAATTTATGATTACATGCATAACCTAAAGTAAGAAAATTAATTTAATAAAGAAGAAATTTCACAGGACATACCAACCTATAATGTATCATGTAGTGTAGATTAATATAATGTAATGTAACCAATAAATAAAGAGTTAATTGCCAATCGCCGCATGCTCAAATGCCAGACGCGTTTTTCTCTTTATGGAGCTCATCAGTGCCATGCAGATAGTATTGAACCGGGTTCCTAACGATTACAGTACGAACATCACAACGGCTTGACCACCGGAGCTCGATCGATTATAGCAAGAAAGACTTTTTAGCGAAATTATGGCAAGTCTGTACCACACGAGCAGTTCAACTACATATAGAATTAAGATAAATCAATACCAAGTGATATTTATAGCTATAACATTAAGTGTCTCCTTATGACTCAGATCATCTAAGTTAACAATTAATCGGCTGAATAATAATAATTAAAGAATTTTGCCAATCGCCCAATACTCAAAATCAGACGCGTTTCGCACTTTATGGAGTACACCATTGTAGAACCGGTATAGCGGTTTAATTATAATACACCAATTTAGTACTTTTAGTATTATTAACCCAGGTTAAGACTACTACTTAGTATTGTCAACCCGGGTTGATAATACTCCAGAATAGTATTAACCTGGGCTAAATGTACTACCCTTAGGTTGTTTATACTACCCTTTACATAATAAAAATAATCAAAGACAAATGTATTTTACAACAAACATTATTATTAGAAATGTATATTTATTAATATGATAGCATTTTATACCACAAAATATGTAACGAAAGTTTCTAAATTGTTATTATTAAATAGTATTAAACATTTTATACCACAAATATGTATAAATAGATATGTAATGAAAGTTTTTAGATTTTTATTATTAAATATTGTTTTAGACACTTTATAATCAAAATGGTCGTTTGCCAAAGACAAATATATTGGGAGTCATATTTTTCCACAGATACTTTAAAACACCTTCATGCAGCCTGTATTTTTTAATTTAATTTTCGTATATTTAATGTTTTAAAACTGTATAATTAATTTGATCTTTAATTGATATTTATCATTTTGGCTTTGTAAGTCAATTAAATCCACTACCAAATTATTATAGAATTGTAATGTATTATATATACATGTTACATCACTGTTACATATGTTTATATAAACATAATTGTTTTTGAAGTTTCAATGGTTCCTATGTTTTACAAAATATCAAGAATGAATGGATTGTTAGAAAATAACTATTCATTCATTTATTATTTGTAAAGAAAAGATTATATAGACATAGGTATAGAATCAGTACCTACCTAATATTATAATTCACACAAACGATATTATAAAGAAACATTTACCTAATTTCTAAAGCAATAATAACTATAATAGGCGCCATCGAACGAAACTAAGCATAGTCAGCATATGCTATGATAAACTATTAGCCGCGTACACACGCACTCAGAAATAGACAAGATAAACGACTGTGATGACTAAAATACAAGCTAAACTTTCTAGCCAATCAGAAGCAAGCTAATATTGATCGTAGTTTTACTAACGCGAATCACGCCACGCCAAGAATATTGGATACAGATATCAGTGAAAATGCTCTCTAACTTTGTGTCTATTTCACATGGTTTATTTAGTTGATTTTTGATTAGTTTTTGGTTAGAATTTGTTGAATTAGGTATTTGTAAAAATGAGTACAACAGAAGAAAAGAAAAAGATATTCAACGCTCCCAGTTCTATTCCGAAGCGGCGCCAAGAAGTCTTGAAATGGAATGGATGGGGATATTTGGATTCTAAATTTACAATTAGTGATACTGACAGTACAAAAGTTGGCTTTATTGGGGAGCGGTACCAGTTAAGTGGTACAACAATGCCTCATTTTCCCGACTGGATGAAATCAGTAATTGGTATTACTACAGAGTTTACATCTCCAGCAAAATATTCAGAAATTTCGCCCTCTGTGATACCTCAACCAATTATAAATTCTGGTTTTATTGACAACATAAAAAAACTTAAATTTGACTATTCTTCCGATGGTCAAGATCGTGTATACCGTTGTCACGGACAAACTTTGCACGAAATTTATACTCTACGCAATGGAATGTTGCCCAGAATACCAGATTTAGTTGTGTGGCCAAAACATCATAGCGAAGTTGTTAGCATTGTGAGTTGTGCGGCGAAACACAACGTCGTTATCATTCCCTACGGTGGTGGAACCAGTGTTACTGGAGCCCTCGAATGTCCTGAAAAAGAAAAGCGTATGATTGTCTCTTTGGATACTTCCCAAATGTCGAAAATAATTTGGCTAGATGAGAGAAACCTCACAGCAAGAGTTGAAGCTGGAATTGTAGGCCAAGATTTGGAAAAGAGACTTGGTGAACTGGGCTACTGTACTGGTCACGAACCTGACTCCATTGAATTTAGTACACTCGGCGGTTGGGTTGCAACCAGAGCTTCTGGGATGAAGAAGAATGTATATGGAAACATTGAAGATCTCGTAGATCACATTACTATGGTGACACCAGCTGGAGTTGTGGAAAAATTATGCCAAGTAAGTAGATATTTAAGTAGAGGTGCACTTTAGTGGTATCTATTAATATATGTGTAAGCATAGTTATATTAATTTATTTAGTGCAATACCATAGAGTTAATAGGTGCCACTAAATGTACCGATTTTTACAACTACCTTTAAAGTGCACCAGTGACTGTCTATATTTGTTTTTTTAGTCACAATAAATACAAAATTATTTTTCAGGTACCTAGAATGAGCAGTGGGCCAGACGTGCATCATTTTATTCTCGGTTCTGAAGGCACCCTCGGCGTCATCACCGAAGTTACTCTTAAGATTCGTCCTCTACCTCAATGCAAAAAATACGGGAGTCTGGTTTTCCCCGAATTCGAGCCAGGAGTAGCCTGTTTAAGGGAGGTTGCAAAGCAACGTTGTGCTCCAGCCTCAATTCGTCTCATGGACAATAATCAGTTCCAGTTTGGTCATGCTCTGAAGCCAGAGAGTGATTCTTGGATTACCTCTTTTGTTGACGGTGTCAAAAAAATCTACGTCACTAAGATAAAGGGATTCGATCCTCAGCGTTTAACTGTGGCGACTTTGCTCTTTGAGGGAACCACCGAAGAGGTTCTCGCACAAGAGAGAAAAATCTACGCAATTGCGGCAACTTTTGGAGGAATACCTGGTTAGTTGTTCATTTGATTTCAATCATGTACAAATATAGTTTTTCAAAAACAAAACATTCGTAATAAATTTTTTTATGTATAATAATAATAAAAGCCGAAGCAATAATTGAGAGATTTAATTAATAATTTAGATAGTAATTTATTTTATATCCTTTAGCGATGAAATTAATGTAAACTATTAAAAAAAATCGAAAAATTGTATAATGATCTTAAAAGTTTGTAATATATTATGTTACCTACTGTCTTTTTTTATGTAGGCCTTATATTTAATTTTTCAACAATGACATTTATAGCATCGTTAAATATAAGTTAAAAGTGTGACGTTGTTTACTTTTTCAATAAATTATCTCTGGTTCTTGATTAATGCAGGTGGTGAAGACAATGGTAAACGGGGGTACATGCTCACTTATGTTATTGCCTATTTACGCGACCTGGCCCTCGACTACTACTGTGTGGGTGAGTCCTTTGAGACCTCAGTCCCCTGGGATCGGGTCATTGATCTTTGTCGCAACGTCAAGGATCGGATCAACACTGAATGCCGGCTTGCGGGAGTACAATACCCGGTCTACTCAACCTGTAGAGTCACTCAGACCTACGATTCTGGGGCTTGCGTCTACTTCTACTTCGCCTTTAACTATCGCGGCGTTCCCGATCCCGTCAGCGTCTACGATTGTGTTGAGAACAGGGCGCGTGAGGAAATCCTCGCCAATGGTGGCTCTATCTCGCATCATCATGGAGTGGGAAAGATTCGTCGACGTTACCTTGAGAGCACCTTGTCGCAATCGAGTATAGAGCTGCTCCGATCTGTCAAAACTAACCTGGACCCACAGAACATATTCGGCTGTGACAACCTTCTACCATCTCAGCCAGAGTCTTCTCCTTCTAAGGATATTTCCCTTTTAACACCAAAGCTCTAAGACCCGATGTAATATTGGAACACAAATGCATACATATAACGTAGCCATAGCAACTTATGTCTTTCTTTCACAGTTCCTACATTCGGACTATATTTCCCAATGCATCATTATTTATATAGTGTAGCATCTTATGACCTGTTTATGTTGTCTTTATAATTCTTAATTAATTATATAATTGGAAATTATTTTAATGTTTATTGTAAGAATTTAAAAATCAATTTTCAATTATGTAATTTACATGGTAAGAATTAACAAGTTTTTGATATGGATTATGTTGGAAAAAATGTTTCTAAAACTTATGCCATTGTGCAATGAATTTACACTTTGGAGAGTTTTGAAAGTATATTAATACTGATTGTTATTACTATTAATGTAATATAACATATTTCGCCACTTATATTTTATAAAATCATCTTATGCAATTGTCTTCTTTTAAATTATCATTTTTAATTTTTTAAATAAACTATTTTTTTTGTTACAAATCACTGATAGTGAGAAGTTTTTAATACAATTACATATTAATATTGGATGCTTTTTAGGACAAGCAATCATATTCAGTTAGAACAGTACATATTACGAATTTTGAATTTTAAAAATGGCTCTGCAAAATTCTGAAGTAAACTAAACTGAAAATATTTCGATTTAGTTTAATTAATAAAAATAGCATATTTTTTATTAAGTTAATTTCGCGTGAATTGATCATTTTTGCAAGATTTGATTATTATATTAATCGAATCTTAAATTGTAAATAATGCTATCGTGCGTAAGTGTTGCACCGTGCGAAGTTCATATTGCGCATGATATTCTGCAAAGGGGTTCACTATACAATCAAATTTATGTATATTTGTCAAATTTGTATGTATATATATGTAACTGTGGGCTGCACAGGTAAATAAATATAATATTAATTACGGAGCATAATGATAACAAATTTATACCAACACATGAATGCGTATGTACATACAATTGTGTCAGTGATTTTCACAGGTAGACTTCGTCAAGAGATTCAAAGTCTATCAGCAAACTTTTACCAAATTTAGCGTGCATGATAAGTACTTCAACACTATCTACATATAATGAACGGACTTCAGTTAAACTTATAAACGCGCGATATACATAGGTATATGGAATTGAAGCAATATGTTATTATTTTATATAATAATATTATCTTATAATATTAATATAATCTTATTATTATATATTAAGTTGCACAATTAACTTAATATTTAAAAAAATTATAAGAACAAACCATCGGCTCCGATTTTTGATGGATTCATTAATCCATCTGTTGTTTTATCTCCAATCTGAAATGAGATATGTATATATTATAACATGTATTATATTTATATATTATGTTAGTTATTGAAGTTACAAATTATAAGTATATGAAGAGATTTATTAAAATAACATACACTCTTGTA
>JAYRBW010018374.1:0-12826 GCA_036023295.1 Invenusta paracnida | reverse complement strand
CATAACAATTACAGTTCATATGATATTTCTAAGAAGTGCATGTTTTCCACAATTTTCATTGTGGATTATTGGGGGGGGCCAAACATACTCGGGCCCCCCTCCAAAAATCATTGGGGGGGCCGGGCCCCCACGGTTCCGCCGCCCATGATGTATACTATAAACATTTATAAACTAAATTACTGAAAATACGTTATTCATTCTTTGAAGCCGTGAAGTTTGTATCTAAATTAAATACTTAAAAAAATTTACTTTAATTATATATAAGTTTATAATAATTATTAAATCGACATCATTTAAGTATGAATATTAAATGTGTATGTATATGTAAATCACAAATTAAAAATATACAGTTCTTTTTATAGTCGAAATTGGCGTAAATATTTTTTAAATGCCGAAGTAAAGTAAAATGCTAACGTTTATTTTTTAGATTTTATTAGGCTAATTAGACTACTTACGTATTTAATTTAAGAAATCCCTTTTGGGGGCATAAATAAACTTTGTATAATATATTAGAAAGAGTCATGAAAGCATACCAATATATATCCTCGTGATATTTTTGTTTTTAAAAAAGTTTGAAAATTAATGGTAAGCTGTAGTTACTGTAGTATGAATAGGGTTAAGTATCTACATAGTTATCATCAGGTAGAAAATAAGAAATAAACTATATATTATCACGATATCCTAATGTAACATGAGAATTTGCTGTCACTAATTAGTTAACCTACATAGATGAAGACTTCAGAATCATGTTTTTGTTAATAAAATGATTAAAATAGAGATATACAGTGTCATACCTCAAGACAATCCTGGTTCAAATGTCTTGTAGAAACAAATTGGAAGCCATGATCGAAGCATCCGCTGACAACTGTCTTTAGTCCCTCTATGGTAGTTAGAAGGTCCTTTTGAAATGGCATTGTGGTCGTGGGGGTATTTTTAGATGGCAGATAGAACGTCCATTTCGCGATCCATTCTTGCCACGCATCTAACTGGGAAAACTTGTAACTACACATCCCACATGTGAGCAGGACTGAGAATTATGACTTTTGTTTTAGTGTTTTTGAAGAAATAAACTCGACATAGCCACAAAAGAGATAACTGAGAAGTCATAACATATTTAACAAGTAATAAGACCAGGATGTCAAATGACCACATTGTAAACATGGCAAAAAGCTGTGTTCATTGATAGATAGCGATAGAAGTGGGCTGTAAGTATTGTAAGGCTGTGTTGTAGGAACGCAAAACAGAGGTGAGCGTGGGCAGGGTAGGAAAGGAGAAGGGCAAAGGGAGCCAGAGGAGGACTTTGATTTCTTAAAACAGGCTCGAAGTGAGAAGTTAGATCTATACAGTCGGACCACTTGTTTCCTCGAGTTCTCCAAATGGTATGTTGTCCACATCTGAAGCTATACTCGATGTTGGTTGATCTGTAGAACTTAATCCAGTTCCTCACTAACTAAATGGGGTTCTTCCTAGAACCCCATTCAGTTAGCGAGGAACTGGATTAAGTTCTACAGATCAACCAACATCAAGGATAGCTCGGTGTTACACTGTAAAGATTCTGTAACAATGGCTATTCCCGAGGATCGGCAAGCTGACAAAGAAACACTAGAACTTCCAGTGTTCCTTTGTCAGCTGGTTGTTCCAATGGCTATTCCCGAGGGTCAGTTGGTTGATCCTCGCGAATAGCCCTTGTTACTGAATCTTTACAGTGTAACACCAAGGGCCCTAAAGAGTCAAAGTTTGCTATGGGACGGACCATAAGCAGTCTTTTGTGATATAAGAGGCCCATATCTACCAGTAGTAAGGACACATCTTGAGTCTATATGTTTTAATAATAATTTTAATTATGTAATGCTTGTAGAGTTGTAGGAAGACTCCGGCATATGCATTGGGATCTGTTATATTAGTATTTTTATTAATGATTTTAATGTATATTACATAGAGTACATAGAGTCTGGTATATTATATACAACTATCGCTCTATTACAATAGTTCTACTTTTCTATTAGTATTGAATCTAATAGTAATCTATGTATAATTTTCTTTGAATATTTTTGAAATATATTCTTAAATCTACCCAAATAGAAAATAATTATAAATGGGAACCATTTATTTTGGGTATTGACTGTCCTGCTACAAAAAAACAGATAAAATGTATAAAACTATCATTATTACTGTAGGGCCATTCTCACATAATTGACATTATTGTAAAAAAATTGAAAAAATAAAAGTTGTTAAATCGAATTAATTTTATATGATCATTTCCACAATATTGCTACTTCATTATTATGTAAAATGTAGGACTTAATCATCATTATTTGGTATTCTAGCGGCAGTAACGCAAGGTCACCCCCACCCAAAAGATTGAATTATACACTAATTAATTCTTTAAAATAAATTAACAACTGACTTTGCCTTTGATATTAACTATACATGTTTTTATCATATAGACTCCAAAAAACAAAAAAATAGTAGTCATTGTGTTTATAATTTATGTTTTTTTTTTTCAGAAAAAAATATTTTTATTAAAAAATGTGTATTTTAATCAAACAATTTAACCATTCAAACACTATAAACGGTACAATTTTACTCTAATATAAGATGTAATGTATTTTTATTATAAATTGTAGACATGTGTACATAGTTGTAAAATTTTATAAGCATATTATAAATATACAATTCATCATAAGCGTTAGAAATACACTATCATTTTGAAATATCGTTAGGGAGGTTTCAAGGGTACAGACAGAAACGTTTTTGAAAGTTTAAAACACATTTTATATATATTATTTGATGTTCTGGTATATAATTGAAGCAATATAAACCACTTAAGTATTAAAAAAAACTATTTACCAACATTAAAAAGTCTATATAGTGTCTTTAAAACTGTACGAAAACGCAAATGAATATTTATGATTATATATCCAAACATTCAATATTGTTACTTATGATGAACAAAAATCAATTAACCATAAATAAGATTCGTGAGTTTTAAATGAAACGCACGTGTCATTTTGCCTGGTAGTTTTATGCGTATTACAGAAATGTATGTATTGACTGACACGATTGCATTTGGACCGTGACAATAGTCATAATGTATTTCTGTGCCGGACTCTTCTGATATTTTCAAGTATCGTCCCTCGATCACTTGGCTTCCTTTTGCGAATACTGTCTTTGAGATTGGACATTTAGTTTTCCGCGGAATTTCTTTGACTGCCATAATCTCAATGAGGAAGTATGTTTTATTTTCTGCAAGTAGTACGGCGAATGTTTGTGGGGTTGGCGGAGGTTTGATGATTCTTGATATATTCCATTCTTTATTAGGATCAATCAAGGATTGAGCACACGCAGATGATAAATTATCGCTTAAGCAAACGCCACAGCTACATGAATGTTTCCTGCATCTTATAAAGCCATCAAGAACATACGGTTCAACATTATGAAAAGATCTTGTGCCAGGGATGGCAGCGATTTGTGTTTCTTGAAGAATAGTTTCAGAAATTTGGATATCTTGAGAAGTAACTAGAAATGGTTTAATTTGTGATTGTTTTTGCACACAGAATGCAAAAAAATCGAACGCATCTTGTATAATAACTTTATCTGTCTTCAGAGCATTGTCTGCATTACGTTTTAATGTCCCCCCAACACCGTCGTGTGGGCCTTTACCATGACTCGTGGCAAAATAATTCCAGGAACATGTTGAGCCGAATAATTTTTCATGAACGGATATATAACTGAACATGAACTTATTTTTATATTGGCTTGTGGGGCCATCTGTCCAGTAAAATATACGACGAATAGGTCTTTCTACCAATGAAGGCAGCATAGTATGAAATTTATTAAGAATTGCATGAATCTGTGGTGCTTTGTGAGAATGGTTGTCCGATATAGCTGCCATTGAAACATGATTAAGTTCACCGGTCGTAGTGTCTTTGTAATACATGACGATTGGGTGTACAGTCACCATTCTCGCCGACCAATATGCGCTCTGAATCTCGTCAACGCTTTTGCACGTGTAATTCTCTGAGAAGTCCATGTGGACAATAACCTCATCACATTTTAGGTTTGTTTTTTGTTCTTTTATTACATGAAATTGATTTCTGAGGATTGATAGATGTTCCTTGTAGATAGCTAGTTCCGTATTAAAAGCTCTAATAAAATCTAATCTAGGAAGAACGGTGTTCACTAATTTCATCCTGGTTTTACTGTCGTCATCTACTACCCGCTTCCATTGGAAGTAAAAGTACTCGGGTGCAGTATAGTCGGTATCATTGAGACTGATATTATTATTAACAAAATCTGCTGGTTGAGTCGGGACAAACTTGCCGGTTTTTTTAATGGCATCCAACTTTAGTGCCATGTTTTGACAAAACATACACAAGCAAATACGCCTGTTGCTGAGTGATACTGGAATAATGTACTTTGGACGTTTCTTACAGAAGGAGGAAAATGAGATTTTGGTATCTTCATTTTCCTTTACGAATTTATCATGCAAATTGCGCATAAAATCCTTCAATGTTCGTTTCTGGACTTTTATACCTTTCATCAGCCGTACCACATCTTTTTTTCCGGGCCACAAGCGACTATTATCACTCCTTTCAAGAAAATCTATAACTTTTAGTCGTATTCGGTATTCATTTGCGGATTTACTGTTCTTTTTAGTTCTTCTGTTACGTCCGCACACTTTGGCTTTGATCGCTGAACGTCGTTGTTTTTGAGATTGCGGCAATATTCTAAGATCACCTGGTTCCGTTTCCATTAATCTCATTCTTTTTGGGGGTAAAGGTGAAATATTTTGTGAAGGGCCTGCCATTGAAGGTTCTGAGACTAGTTCCCGACAAAAGTTTTCATATGAAATATTTTGCATTTTGTCCAACTTCTGTGATGTGCGCGATGCCCTCTTCTCCGCAGACTTCCTCCGTCGTTGCTCTCCTTCTAGTTTCTTTGACAGTGAAGTTATCTCACGATTCTTCTTTGCTACTTGCCTGCTGATTCTTATTCTACTCTTTCTTTTAACTGAGAGATTCGGGGTGTTTACAGTAGGGTCTTTCTTGCGTTCTCTGCACTCCTTCACGCGTTGGTTCTTTAACTTCAACTGTTCTTCATACATGGCTGGATTTTTAGTTTTCAAACATGCTGCTGGAACATACGCCTTTCTTTTCCGGGCTGCTTCTTTTTCACGAATTAAAAGTAAATTTTGTTCACGGTGGCGCCGGGCCCTCTCTGCTCCAGACATTGGCATTATGAGCTGAAAAATATTAGAAAATATATTTTTATTGACAATTTTTATGGATATGGCTTAGGCACTGTATAGTAAAGATGGATGCGTATGTATAGCAAAAAGGTAGAGTTACAAGTATAAATAATGTCTTTTATATGTTTATTTAATATTACAATTGCATTATAACACATAAATCATTATAATTTAGTTGCAATAAGATATTTTAAAAAATGGCCGTTAGGGAGGTTTCCGTTAGGGATGTTACATTTCAACTTCTACGAACTCTGTTTACTAACACATATAATAAATAAGCAAATAAATGCGTTTTAATAACACCTGCACTAGGGGCTAATCGTGTGATAACAATAACATGGTAATATCTTTCCTGTATGAAGAAATATACAAGCGTTAGGGAGGTTTCACCTTAAAAAAACTATCATTTTTTTCATTTTCAATGACCTGTGAATAGAAATAAGATCATCAGCCTTGACATTTTTTATTTTAAATATATACAGTACTTTTCATAGAAGATTTTCTCAAAGTACTAATGTAATTATAAAAAGTGTTAACTATAAAAATTGGTTCAATGTCCTCGTTAGGGAGGTTTCATAACAAGTTGGGACACGCATTATTTAGTAAATATACGAAATAATATGACCGATATTCATATATAATGGATAATATTTTTTTATGCAGGTTCATATACAATAAAAAATAACAGAAACTTACCAGATTAATATTATATTCCTGTTAAGAATCACAAATTTAAAACACACCTTAAAGAAGCGACAGCATAAAATAAATGAAAATCGATGTACAGAAACGCTCTACAATGATAGGAGAGTTTAAAATTTGAATTTTGATATTAGATATTATTAGAATGGTATGTTAGCTACTGTTGGAACTTAATTTGAAATAGAACCGTAGACATTTTTTACGCTTTTATTCTATGCCGTTAAAAGTACAGGTTTTTGTCATTATGTGAGAATGGCCCATATAAGTTTTTTGTACATTTCATATTCGAAAATACATGTATAATACATGCAAAATACTAATACCGCTCTCTCTCTTTAAAAAATGTAAGGAAATTATATTTGAACTTAAAAACAGTCAGACCACAGAGGGACCGATCTATCGCACACGATCCAGACTCAGCACTCTACGACACTAAAGCAACCAAACTCATCATTAGTGCATATTTTGTGTTTTGATAAATTGAACTTCTGCAATGCCAGTCTGGGTAGTTGCACACATTTTTCATACTTTACTTGTGTTTACTCTCATAAATAAGTCCTGAGAGAGGATTTGCGGTAGACCAATAATGGATCATGTACTTTATAATGGTCCCATTAAGACAAAAGCATCATTCGTCAGAAAAGACAAGCTTTATTAAAAGCTCGATTTCGTCTACTCGAAATCAATCGTTACCATTTCGCGTCTATCATCATCATCACATCCCAAATAATCTTGCATGACTTCTGACCTCACAACGAAATACAAAAGGTTTATTGAAGCGTGAGGAGTTTTGTCGGACTGTTGCGGTCAAAGGATGTGCTTGTGATCTGAGTCAGTCTTTGAGTGAAGATCTATACGTTAACAGTAATTTTAAATACCAATAATTGATTTGAGACTTGAGGTGGATCACGATTGTAGTTTTCGAGGAATTTTCTCTGACATTTTTCTACAAGTTTTCATCGCTAATATTCAATGCATATAGCAGCTAACCCTTTTCTTCGAAGTACAAATATAATATAAGCTTAGTTAGTGTGATTTGAATTATTTATTTACCCTTTAATTATCCTCCAGAGCAAAAAATTACAAAATCGCAAATATTGCAGATATAAGGAGGAGCAGATCACTAGATTGCACAGTTATCGGCAGAATGGCTTTATTTTTCTGAGCCAAAATACAGAAAACTACTGGACATACGCCCGAGCCAAATATATTATCTACACACCCAGTTCTACATTCAGACCAATTTTCAATTTCATCGATCAATAACTGCAGCCTATAGGGGTCGAAATGTACAAAAATATACACAAAATTAATAGACCATGCTGTACTATAGTAGTTCTATAATTTCACATCCTTTTTAGAATTCTTTATTTCCTCTCATTTTTTCCTTGTCGCATACATGATACCCGCGTAGGTATGTTATACATGCTAGCGCTATACTGCATCCTACATTACCAGCAGCCAGCCAAACAGCTCACTACCCAGTCTTCATGCAGGAAGGCTACAATGGGAAATCTAACTTACTAGCAAACATGAACGACTACTACAGAAACTAGCAAGTTTGTATACCAACACACGAGAACTTATAAACACACAGCGCAGTCAGCCCTGTGATTGGCCAGAAGGCGATGACGACATAGGTTGCGTAGACCTTGGCTATGCAATCAGGATCCAGTGATCTCCCTGCCTAGCTGCTTGGCTATCTTTCATTGTCTCGTACTGCTTCAATTCAAGTGTTGCCTCTGCCTTCTGTTGAGAGAGATAGAGAGAAAGAAAGACAAAGAAAGAGATAGAAACAAGAAAAAATGGAGTCTAAGGCTACCTTTATGCGGATTACATACAGAGCGTGCTGGTACTAGTGCAGTGTATCAATAATCATCATCACGACTATATCAGTAAACAAATCATTTGCTTACATTTGCTTGTGTACATATCTTACCTGCCTATCTATATTCAGGATTAATTCTACCGATACAAGGGCAAAAAAACAATGAACCAGCCTTGCCTCCAAAACCCGTGAAGCCGTAGTGGATCCTCTTAATTGATTATATATTGATTTATTTCCAATAACAATCATGCATTATCTTACTAAGCCACTACGCGACCTCTGTAATCTCCCAGATGGCAGTATTCTTCTCTGAAATGCAAGGCCAGAGGTGACCAAATGAAGCTTGGTCGAGGTCTGTATGTATGAACGGTTTAGCCTTTCTTTAGATTACACATCAATCGTGTGCTTGTGATAACACCAACAACAACAATTATCCCTCCCGTACTTACTTGATCGGACCTGCCCAATCACATTGACCAATTAATCTCCATAATAATGCCATTCATATCGTGTTGTTGCCGTCGAAACAGACGGAAAAATGGAAACTACCTCAAACCAACCTACCCTGATGATAATGTGAGTTGTTTAAACATCGTATCTCTATGGCGATCATGGACAAAAGAGGTTGATAGAAATTTAAGTAATACAAACGGATATTAACGTATATTTATATTTGCAATTAAGGCGATTGTGGAGTTCTTGGTCGTAATTTGATTTTTTTTGAAAATAAATGTAATTAACAAGTAACCCCTATACACTACTAAAAGTTGGCGGCCGCAACCACACCACGATTATCAAGCATCTCACTATCCTTTACAATAGTATTACGATATATAAATTGAATTTTCATTTAATTTTTGTTTTATTTATTTTCCGAAAAAAAAATATACGGCCAAGAACTCCACAATCGCCGCAATTAATACTAGATATACGTTTTCTTGTAAAATAACCTCTTACCCTTTTTTAATAAAAATACTTAACATTCCGTAACTTACAAATTCTTGCAAATATAATAATATCCGGTCTTACTTAGATCGTGAACTTAGGAAATATCAAGGTATTTAATTAATATCACACAATAATTGAACTTGCGTGAGCTGTTTGGCGTGTTTCGAAAAAATCTTTGAAGCAAAACCTAAAAAATGAACGAGTACGCTCACTTGATTGAACAATCAATATTTCAATCCCAATGACCTCAAGTTATACTGCGGCTTAATTAATTAAGGTATAATTACAGTCAGAGAATGAAGCGACAGATTGAATTTCTTGTATAAAATAGGTGTGAGAGGAATACTATATAGCAACTGCCACTCTCTATAGTTGTCCCTTTAAGCGAAATTTGATTCAATTTAGGATATCAGGGATAGTATGTTAAGTGTTTAAATATAATATCGCTTTTGAGAATATAAATTCTATGCAATACGGAAATAATTTTGAGCTTATGTATATGTAGGTATCGATTTATGAATTTCCCTCAAACGTAGAATGACATACCCTTACCTAACGTCCTACACACTAGCCTTTAGGCACTGTACACGGGGGTTTTACAATGTAGTGATTCGTGAAAAAGGAGATTATATATAGGTAAGCCTACATTCAATTGGGATTAGCTAATTTATAGATCTCGTAGGTATTCTATTGTGGGAAAAAGATAAATAAATATATATAGCCCCACGATATATTTTATTAATCAATAACATTTTCATATACAAATCAATTAAATGATTCGTGAAATTAAAACCATTCGTAAGGAACTTTCTGTTGTTAATATATATTTGTCAATATTTAGTCGACTGTATTGAAAGTAAATTGTATTCTAGTAGTCTACACATATCTATAAAACCTATGACGTTGAATTTTCATATTAATTTTGGCACGTGTATAAAGATTTAGTTTTCATGGACATTTTATCTTGAACTCATGCTTATATAGCTTAAGATTGGGTTATATGTTATAAGTTTCGAGCAGTACTAACTTTTACAATACTCGTAAAAGCCCTGTTTAGCCTAACTTATATTCATGTGAAAATGACAGATTCATTGCGAAATGGGACGAGTAATAATCATTGTATTTGAGTTTAATTATGTTAAAAATAAATCACCAAACAATTCTCACGGTTTACTAAACACCACCGGATTATGTTCTTTTTTGTATTCCGGAAATTCTCTAGTACCCTATTTATGTACTATAGTTCAAAAGGGTCAACTATGTATTACTATATTATGCACTCATAAATACGACCTTCTTACAATTACTATATATAGAACTAAGTGGAATTTATATCCAGATTAAATACTGTTGTACACTGTAAATTATATATTTGACATTTAATAATTAGTTCTGTTCGCAACGAGACCCACATAACATTCATGAAAATATATAAATCTAAATAAACTCAAAATGTAATTCTTGCTTTAATACAAAGATGTATTACTTTTCGCCTATATCTTGTACAGTTTATACTTTCCAAATATACTACTGATAGAGGCGCCTAACATATAAGTAGTAAGTTTGCAAGTCTTATTTTAAGGATTATGGCGTTATATTGATGATTTTAATCTTAAAAAACATAAGTCATACGATAGTAATTACACGAATCATCAAATAAAATGTTTCGGCAAAAGAGTTATCGAAATTGCTTCTGCATTAATCTTTGTTGGATCAAGTGTTAAATACAAGTTTCAAAATGACTAGTTAAAGGCAATCTATTGGTCAACATGTGCCGTATCAATATACACTATGCAATACATTTGCTATCATAAAATGGTAGTATAATATGTTTGAATAAATACTTCGTTTATATATGTAACATTATTGATCGATATTTATGTTTCAGCAAAAGATTATACGGGTCATTATATCAGTAATAATAAATAAAAAGAGATATTTGTTCTACAACACACTTTAATAGAAATAGTAACATATTGTATTTTATAAATGTATTTTAGGCAATTACTTAGAGTTAATATATTACCGTTGTTTATTTATACAAAAATATTAACTGTACTTGGACTAAGAGTTAGAGTAATCAGATATGGATTTAAGGTATTCAAATATGTGAAGTTATGACAAATAAAACGTTAAGTTACATCATAAATATAGACTTTGTAAAAGAAGGTAATTAAATCAAAATTAATATAAAGCATCAATAATTTTAAAAATATGTACATATGTTACATTTGTTTATTGGATAGTAACATAACAAGACAACATTATTTATGATAATTACAATCATCCTACGCTTAATAAAGATTTGTTATTTTAAATGTTTGATCATTTATTGTCGTTGGCACGTCTCCTACGTCTTGCTACAGTTCCGGAAATACCAAACTAATATCATAAGTTAAAATAAACGTTGAAATTTGGTCCGTTTCGTCTGCATATATTTCCTTATAAATAAAAAACATGAAATGTCTTATTTGATTACTTCAACGTCGCATTTGATTGAACGAACACCCACATTTTATCTAAATTAGTATAATTACTTATTTAATTTGTAAAATATCCGGAAAGTCTGTCTTAAATTGAAGATCCACATAGTTGTTAGTTGTGGAAAGATATAATAACTATAAATACGGGAAGTATACCGTTTTGAGGTCTACGTACAATCAGGCAAATAAGGCTACTGTTACAAAGCTAAATTACATAGAATAATGATTATACCAAGAGAGTTGACGCTTATTCATTTCATTATTATCGCGCTGTAAATTTTTAGGAATAAAATCGTTTTATTTTAATAAATTTGATGTAATAAATGTTATTAGGTGGGAAGAAGTAGTATTAATTTTAAGAACCAATATATATTATATTCCTACAATTTTAACATACGTAAGTTGTCTGTAATCAATAATGTATTGCCTGTATATCTCAAACTGTTTTACTACATACACGATTTAATTGCTCTCAGTTTTTAAAACAATATTTTGAAAAATCCTTCGATTAGGTGAATAGTAGTATTGATTTGCTGGCAGAATCAATAAGAGTGAATCAACACACTCTGTATAATTATACTCCATGGTCAAAAATGTGTCTTTTAAAATATCAATCAACATGAGCAGTAATTTGAAATAATCTGATAAGCAACACTTTTAATTTCAATTTTCAATAATCTATGCATATTAGTTACATGTAAATTACCTATTCAAACATTTTGTTCAACAAAGTTAAGAAATAAACTCATTTACAGTGTAATTAGTAACGAATCATAGCAGTCATAAATTACTTTAAATATCTAAGAGCATTATTGCTATAGCAAATAAAACTAAATATTTCCGTAGTTTACCCATTAATTTGTCACTTGGCATTTTATCTAAACATTCTTTTACTATACTTTGTTGCTCATTCATTTTTATTAATTCTAACGTTTCTACTTAATTAGAATATTACTTATTTCCTAAGTATCGATCAGTTGTGATGGTGTGTTTCAGAAATCCATTATAGGTAGTTCTTCTGTTTTATTTAAATTCTCTCTATATATAGGAAGCTCCAGTTACATGTATTCGTTTTTCTATTGATTTTTTTATATAAACAAATGTACATTCGTGACTGTGTTATATATAGAAAGTTCAAGGATTTTGGGTTGTATTTGTTTTGTGTGGCATTGATTTATTTGTTTGATTGCACAGAGTACATGTCCCAATGCCCTTCAATTTCCACCAATTATTTGAGTTGGAGGTGCATTTGAGCACGATCTGCATATATTTCAAAGTTTAGTTCCAAATAAACGGAAAAGCATTTCAGTGACTATATGTATATCTATATGATTCGTAAATTAAAATTTTCGTAAAAGAAACTACTTCGTTAATGCTGATTATTATTGCTAAGCAAAAAAGTATTATCTTAAAATGCAACGCTATACACAGAGAGTAACAATGGCGAGAGAGTTCACTTAGCGCATGGGGATCATAGGGTAATAATTCCAAGAAAGTTCACTTAGCGCATGGGGATCATAGGGTAATAATACCAAGAAAGTTCACTTAGCGCATGGGGATCATAGAGTAATAATACCAAGAGAGTTCACTTAGCGCATGGGGATCATAGAGTAA
>JAYRBW010018363.1:0-12827 GCA_036023295.1 Invenusta paracnida | reverse complement strand
TATACCTATCCTAAATCTATTTGGAATATCCAAAATCTATTTTTAAACTTATACCTATCCTAAATCTATTTTGAGCAAATAACGTGCAGCGCTACATTTAAGAAAAATAGTTTTCTTATTTTGGGTTCGGTTACTTATGGCGCATCCAGTACTTTGTACTACCTGATAATAACTAAAACGTTATTTTACTGTCATTAGTGCATAACGATTTTTTAAATCTATGAAACGGTGGTTTTAATTTGCATAAAAATACCAATAACTCTTAGAACATATTATTATTGTCACTAAAATTATAACTATGTTTACTGTTATATATTTTACAATTTAGTCATAAGTAATTAGTTAATTTAATTTAAATTATTGATAGTAATCAATGATCATATGAGGTAATCCTTTTTGGAAGATTCGTTTCGGTGATTTCGTCTTTCATTTAAAAAATAACAATTGCCTAAGTTTTTTTATAAATATATATTTACAAAGACGTTGTAAATCCTCTCCAGATACGCGTTGTTATGGACGCCCTCATCCCCATCCTTCTCCGTGCTGCCAGCGATCCTGAAGGTAGACACCGTGAGATTGGTCACCGGATAGCTGAGTCTCTCGTTGACAAGGGTCTCCCAGCAATATGCCGCTGTCTGTCGCCCAAAACCAGCCCTGGGATCTGCAAGTCTGCGGTGCGCCTTCTCTCAGCTATTGTGGCACAGGGGCCGGATCTTGCCAGGGCTCTGGCCACCGAGTTCCAGTGGAAACAGGGTTATCTCGTGGATTTGTCAAGGCGACGCAATCGCCGGGATGAAGATGACGCGCGCACCTGTTTTGTTTGCTTTATTGCCTCCTTCTTTATAGTGGGAAATAATCAGGTGGTACGGGACATGGTGGACAAGAAAGGTATAATATAATCTTTGTCAGGCTTTTATTACATATATATAACATATTGAAAAGTATTTAAATTTACTAGTATAATCGATCGATAATTAGTATGTATAAGAATTGTTGGTAATTTACATTATGGTTTAAATTTGATCGTTATCTATTCTGTAAATTAGTTTATCGTATATTTGATATTACATTTATATATTAATTTATAATTAAATAGATCCGTATTGGAAGCAAAGTCTATTAAAATCTTTAAAGTCAAAGCTGCATTTAAATTTTATTTTTCAAATATGCTGTCCTTTAACAGTTAGTTAACGATGTCTAAAAATGTCGCCTCAATAAAAGTAATACGTTTTATTAATTAATTATAAGTCATTTCTCTCTTATCTGTAGAAATTATTTGGCTTCTTATCAACGAAACTCTGATGGATCAATTCCACACGATTATGCTCATTCTGAAGGTTCTGCGAGAAAAGGTGTGTTTAATGTTTTTATTGTACTTTGTAAATGGTCAAAGTAATGAACATGAAGTGCACAATATTATATTTTTGTGAACATCTACAATCATATTACGATAGAATGGTTAGATTGCATGGCATATGAAATGAGATGCAATAAATCAGTTTGGTCCTGAAGTTATTTTTCTCGTTCTAGACGGGAAAATATTTACTTTTTCAGCTAGTAATATTTATTTAAAAGGTTTTTTTCCATTGCTTTGTTGATTTTTGATAATTTGCACGAAACTTTTTGTTTTGTCATAGAACATTTTTGGTTTAAATGATATTTGAACACAAAATTATAGTCAACACTTTATTTTTATATAAATTATCAAAAAGACCATTTATTGACATGCTTATATGTTGAGAAGGAAAAACTCGGAATATAACACTTAGCATGCAGAGATTGTATGCAATTTTACGTAATTTGTATTAGAAGTATTTACTAAAGAAAATTTGAAATATATTCGTCTAGTTTAAACCATTAACGGGTTAAACGGGTCGGGAAACTTATTTTATTCTTTAGAAACTGTAAGAGAGAGATACTTAATATTAAACATTTTGAAGTCCTTGAATTACCATTTTCTTATTATAAAATTATATACAAATTTTCATTGAATAAAACCAGAAATCTATCGCATGTTGATCTTTTAAAATCCCCCATCTACTTTTCTTGTTATTAATTCTCTTATCGATCAACATAAAAGATTTTTTATACTCTAAATACATAGATGAAAATTTTATTTGCATTCTTCAAAGTCCTCATATTAACATTTTTACTATGAACTTCGGAATACATTTAATTCTTCGACTAGAATAAACACGAAACGTTCCTCCAGACATAGGAAAACTAAACAAACAATAAATTATATTCTATTAATTTGAAACTATTTTATGACATCACTACAATAAATAATTTACAACATAAAACATTTAAGCAAACAAAATATCATTAAACTATAATTTCTTTTCTTCTTTTTAAGCTATTTTGATGTAATTTTTATCGATAGTTAATCAATTATTTGTTATCCTTATATTTCATGTTAAGTCTGTTCCATTGTTGTTACTTGTTACAGATTGTGTTGAATCCAACAGTGAGCAAGACCCAGAAAGTGCGCCTATTTCCGTGGAGCATCTTAGACCGGGTGTTGAAGCTGACAACCTGGCGTGGACCGACCAATAATATCAAAGCTCAGAAGAAGTTGCAGGGCTGCGATGCTGATCTCTCAGATGAGGATAAGGGTAGAGTTGCCGAAGTGATGCTCGCTGTCCAGGAGTTGCTGTTAGCTCTCATCACCTCCACTAAACTGGGACTTGCATTTACGGACAAGAAGCTGGGGACCGGAGATCGGTGAGTGCTCATTTCGATTGTTTATTGTTTAAGCTAATAAACATTTTTTGAGCTCAGCATTGCTTTGGGGGTAAAATTTGTTTGAACAATAGTTTCGCTTTATCCACTGTAGCAGGCTAAAAACTATGCTGATACAAGTCTCCAATAGAGTCACATTTAATAAAATAATAAATGTTTCGAATTTTTGTTTTTCCCGAAACGATTTATAGTTATAATTTAAAGAATTGTGGCTTTTATTTTATATTTCAATAGTCTAAATTAATGCCTCTGGCGTAACAATTATTAGAAGAAGAAAAATTCCTTCTAGAATAATGTTATATTACTACAGTAAAAATTCTATGGTAGCTGCATACCATATAGCAATATATTTTATATGTATAAGTACGCAATAATAAATTTTTAGATTAATAACATGTAAAATTCAAATGTTTTGAAAACTATATTGCCAGGTTAGAAATTTTTACTTGAATTTACATTGAAAAGCCATTTCATTTCATTAGACTAAAAACTGATTAATACCGAACTTATTAAAACTGTCACGGCATATTAAGTTATTTTATGTCAAAAACAATTTTAGTGGACACAATATAGATTTATTAAAAACTTTCTCTATAACGTATAATCTGGGCGAAGCACATTATTTGCAGAAGTAATATGAATTTAACTATTAAAACAATAATACACTGAAATTCTAATGAGGCAATTTATTTTCTACAATTATACTTTTATGTTTTTGGGTTTAAATTGTATTTTTAATAGTTAGAGTTTATTGTGCGTCCTATCCAAATTGTAGTTTATATGTTTGCTATTTGTACAGATTGTATATTCATATTATAATACCCCCTCCAAATATAGTCTTGCAAACAACCACATTCTCCGGATTCTAAATCGCCTAGAATCTCCCAATAATAAAGACATGGAACGGCTTCTGGTAACACGAACTCTGGCTGCCTGTCCGGATCTTATCGCCCCCTATCTTTCGGAGCAGAATGGTAAAGTAGATCCTAGACCCTCGCAAAACTGGTTCAATACAATGGACCTTTTGGAACAGGTTAGAAACATTAATTTATAGAAAATAGAAACATGATTATAAAATTTGTAATATATACTTTCTTACTTTTAGATTTACATTGGAGTGGCTTCTTTGCCGGCCCTCTTATCTCGAGCTAATGATGAGTGTAAAGTCGATCAGATGGCAAACGCTATGGCTAATGTGTGCCTTCCTCCTGAAAAGTTTGAAATACATATTTCACTTGCACTTAAGGTAAAATTTTACGGTATAATTAGTAAATAATAGTGATTATCAATCTACGTTAGTTTAATAATAATATTACATTTTAAATAGGAGTAGTATAGATGAACTTTAAATTTTGCTATTATACTTATTGTATTTAGGTTTTAAATAATAGTTCATTTTAATTCTAGCACGACTCAAGTACTGTAAAAAAGAAAATGAAAGATATGCTGCAAGTGTGGCGGGGGCGGTTGGAAATTGCGTTAGCTTGGCTAAATTCCACACCATCCATCACTGATTCACGTCGACGCAATATGATTAAACAGAAGTTGAGAGGAATTATCAACGAGGTAAATACTGTATTGATTATGTTTTGTTTCCATTGATGATAATAAAGTTTATTCCAAAAAATATTCAAGACTTTGTTATAAGTCAATACAATCACTAATGTTGAGAATTTTTTTCAGAGAATCACTTCACCAAAGTTTACTGAGAAATTTACCGAGTTGTTTAGTATGGACCTTTCTCATGTGGTTTTAGAAGAAACAGCTCTTCCTGAGACTAACGACGGGGGTTAGTTCAAACTGAATTTTATACCACTTTTATTAGTATTTAAAATGTCGTTATTTGTTTATTCAGAATCCGCTGAAAATCAAGTTGAAACTGAAGATGAAATTTTATGTAGTTTACCTGAAGGTGGGTACTGGTAGCTCATTTCATTATTATTAAAGATTATACATTAAATTTGATTATTGTATTTAAAAGAAGTCGTATTATTTGGATATTTCTTCAATATTTGTAGTATTTCATAATATTGTTTCATCATTACAGAGGTGCGTCATACTATTGAGAAGATTATCGCATTGAACTCAAACCTGGTGGCTGAGGAAGACACAGAATTAGCTCAATCTGATCTATCATCCTGCTGGTCTTCTTTCGTTACTACAGTAATCAGGTAAGTTGGGGTTGTTTTACTATCCCTAGATTCGATTCAATAGGTTACTTATATATCTAAAATTTGAATAAAACTTAAGCGATTACAAAATATTTTGTAACTATTTACACAAAAATTAAATTATGATAATCTTTAGTTATTGTTTTGCTTTTTGTTTATTTATTTTTACTGTTCAAAATTATCCAATAATGTTAATTTGAAATAATACTGTTGATATAAATAACATAAACTCGTATATTTCTTTCTTATTTAAAAATAGCGTACTAAACATTCCATGGCATTTAATGTGCTTGCTATAATAAGTATAAATAATATTTAGACCAGAAGTTTATGAAATTCATTTCATTAATAACAGTTTTATCTATTGTAACATTAAATTGTTCTTTTTTGGTATAAACTAAGACACAATTTTATTCAGGTTTTACTGTGTCACAATCTTTGAATTTGTCTTGCTAAATACAAAACTTACCTTATTTTCATTCATGACTATTGACTTAAATATTTACCTGATCCATATCTGAGTCGATATCGATTCTAGTTATTACGCTGTATATTACAAACAAAACCTTAATACAGGGACCCGGAAAACAATTCTGACCAGACAGTTAAAGTTGTTCCTTTGATAGCTTTTTGGATAACGGAGAAATGGTAAGTTTAAGGCGACTAGGAATAATTTATTTTCTACGTAGTTTATCCCTATAGTTTATCCTATACAATTAATTAGGTATTTTTATATAGCGTTACCGGGACTGTAGGCGTGATTGAATATATTACAGTCTAGATGTACAAAATTATTCGATTTTTACCTTTAGTACTCTAGGGGGTTATGATGGAATTTTGCTTAACCGAAGCTAAATAGACTGTTTTCCTATGTAATTACACTTTTTATTGTGCGAGCGCTACTATTTTTAACTAAGTGTTTATAATGAAGTGTGGGGATAAATTTTTCAACTTGGCTTGTTGCGCATCTATTTGCAGAGACCACCTGAAAGAACCTGTGATCTTACGCTATCTGGGCCAGGGTATTCATGCCCTTTACTCAACTTCGACTCCTGACAAGACAAATCTGCCTTCTTTGGTTTCAATTGTGGACTCTCTTCTCACTTCTTCTCTTTCCTTGAAGACTGTTTTGATCCCTTCTACGAGCAATTCCACAGATGTGTCTATCAAAGGTAATACAGACTTAATCAGTAATAAATCAGTACTTGTATAGCTGAGTGAACAGAAATTACGAATAATAGTATCTAAAAATAAAAAATATAGTTTTCACGCATCCGCCACAACCGTTGCGAAAATGTCTGTCTTATTCCTGGCTGCACCGAAATGCTGTAACCTCCTGGTGTCACCCTGGGGGATTTCATAAGTTTTTATTGTATTAAATTAATATTAGTGTATCGTATGTCATCATGTTTCATACGCATTGTAAAAAATATAATAATACAGGGTCCATAACAAAAACCATGACCCCAAATGCATCTATATATATATAATATCTATGCTTACAGCTTTCACTGTAAAAATCTGTATTTGTGGTACTCTCCAATAACTATACATGATTACGTGATTATTCAATTGTTAGAAGTGTTCACCAAAGATTTCTGCTTACAGCTATCACTGTAAAAATCGGTTTCTGCGGTACTCTCCAATAACTCTACACGATTACGTCATTATTATTAGAAGTGTTCACTAAAGATCACTGAAGATTACTAAAGTGTTCACTGTGAAAATCTGTCTGATTTTGGAACACAATAAGGCATGTCTTTCACGAAAGATGATAAAATTATCATTAAGCACTACCTTTTGAACAAATGGTAAAAAGTTACTGACAGAATTTCCAAATTGTGGTTGGACAGTAGGTAGCTTTGATGATCTGCTAAAGAGGCTGAATAGTACCAGAAGTATCAAACGCGCTGGTGGTAGTAGACGACTACGATCTGTTCGCACTACTGACAATATTAGAGATGTGGGACAAGACATCCTGAGTCAAGAGGATGCTCCAGGAACACATTCCACTCCAGCAGACGTATGGACATTAGTCAGTCATCAGTACGCCGTATTATCAAAAATGATTTGTGACTTCAGTCCTACAAATTGATTAAAAGACAAACTGACGGAGCCCAATCAAGAAAAGCGAGTAGCTTGACCAAGAAGACCTTCGAGATTTAACAGTACCTAGAGTAGATCAAACTTTTTTCAGTAACGAAAACATCTTCAAATTGCATGATCCACTAAACAGCCAAAACAACAGACTCTACGCCCCAAAAGATTAACCAAAATTCGAAATTTCTGACAAACGTCCTTTATTCATACATGTGAATTTTTCCTGATTTCGAGATTTTTTATAATAAAAATAATGATTTTTGTGAATTGTGGTCCCATAATAAACTAAAATGTCTAACATAAGGGTCCTGTTTTTTATATAAAGGGGCCCATAATGAAATAAAATTATGTAACATAAGGGCCCTAGTCTATCATTAATCAATAAGCCCGTAATAAAATAAAATTTCTAACATAAGGGCCATTTTTAGCATACCGGTAGGGAACTCCTAGCATACATTAAGGAACTAATTTAAGAGCTTAGTTATATAATTTAGCAATTTATTAATTTTCTCAAAATACAGTTATATATAGCTATACTACTGAAATTAAAGACAAGTAGTATTTATATAACCTAATTGAAAAGTATTAAAATGGGTGTTCCATTAAGTTTTCCCCTTAAATACGAATTAATACTGGTACATAATTCCACGTTTAATTAAAATATTCCCGCGCACATTTGAATTTGGCGCAAAAGGTTTTGTTTAAATAGAAAAAAGCAACGCGCGCGTTCCTTTTATACTCTTGGAGCCGTTTCATTGGTTAGAGTCTTGGTCGAGAGGTTCGGGAAGGGGTGGCCTCGTGCGACACTTTTCCTACTGCTGGCGCCCATAATTAAATAAGATCATGTAACATAAGGGTCCTAGTCTTTCATTAATTAATGGCCCCATAATAAACTAAAATTTCTAACATAAGGGCCATGACAGCCCGCAGTTCCTGGACCCCCTTTAAGGATCCTTTCAGGATTTTTTATTAAAGCGTTCCCATGTATGTTTATGCCAACAAATCTGCATTTTCTGCATCAGTTATGGTTGTGCTGGCTGCCTCGAAGTTGGAAAAAACATCAATTCATTTTGTTGACCAAGGAGCTAAGATTAATTAACCAGGTATACTATCGTGACAACCTTGCACACATAATACCTTAAATGAATCGTCTGGCTAATAATAATCATTATATCTTTATGCAAGATGGAGCAAGAGCCCACACTGCTAAAACAACGGTTGAATGCCAATGTTCCGGAGCTCCAATCACCTGATTCGTGGCCTCCTGATAACCCGGAATTAAATCCAATAGACTACAGCATCTAGTCCAATCCTGAATTTAACGTATACATAATCAAAATCAGGGATATGAATCATCTGAAGCAAAGGATCGTACAATGTTTGCAAGAATACCTACAAGCTAACAGTGACGGGGCTATCTCTGCTTTTCGGAAGAGGCTTCAAAAAGTCATCCATGAAAACGACCGATACATTGAATAATTTGTTTAATCTTTGCACTATTTTGTTTATCAAATTTTGAACTTCTTTTGTTAAAATTAATAAAATTATTACTCAACTGATTGTCATGTTGTGTCTAAAATTTCAAACGAAATTTGATCCAATGCAATACTCAGACTGGTGATAAATTGATTTTTCTGACTATTTGCATTCAGTACATAGTTATCAGAGAGTATTTATTTATAAAACGGAACATTTCATCAATCATAAACAATTTTATATGGCATGATTCGGGGTCTTCGTTTTTTTACGGACCCTGAAATTATCATTTCATCCATGGAGTTTTCAAAATCCAAATCAAATTCGAAAAAAAACACAATCAGTCAAATTACAAAAGATCACAAAAACTTAATTTCCTCAAAAGATAAAAATCAATTCAACTCAATATCAATTCGCGCAAATAATTCAATAAATTCTCTTAATTAAATATCTAGCACCACATGGACGAACAGTGTAGCATAAATCAAAACAACTTTCCACAAAACATACATCAATAAATATATAAATGAGTCGTATAAAAGTATATGAGAACAAAAACATAATATATTATGCATAAGAATTCTTCAAATTATATTAATAAGACAATGCAAATAGTGAGCGCGTCTAATGTGAAGCTGCAACAGTTAAGGTACCATATAAGCTGCCTTGCCCTTATGTGAATTTTTAAATCTTAATAGTAGTCGAGGAGATGAAACCATAGACTTTAAATAGGACAACTAGACGGCGCACGCTACATCAATATAAGCTAAGTAAGCGTTATCAGGGAATCCAAAAAAAATCCCAATCAAAACGTCTGGGTGGCAAAAGATGCTTGAAGCTATAGCGTAAAGTACGAAAATGATAAAAAACAAGGAATATTTACGGATGCAATTTAAGTGATATACTACACCCATCGTGACACCCATTAATAAAACATATATTAAGGCAATAAAATACAACAGATGTAGATAACATTTGTTAACATACTTAACATATAACAATAAACTAGCAAAGAATTATAAATTATAATAAATTAGTAGTTAGCACTTCACATGGATTATGTGATAAAACTAGTTTTTACGAAATAATGCATCTTTTTTACTTGTATATATTATAATAGGTATATATTTATAGCTTTCAGCTTGAATAACTAACATTTTTATATAAAACGGGACATTTTTATATAGGTACAATTGTATAATGATTTTATTTTTAGTGCCAACTCATACTGATATAAATGTAGTGAGGTAGGTATTCTAAATATATGTACATATATAGAATATACCTACCTATTAACAAGTAAAACGGACATTTGGTAAAATAAGTAATTATTCTGGAGAAATATAGCAATTTGTTCATATAATATATCGGATGAAAAAGTATATTAATTTTGGATTATTAACCCTATAGTGCGTACATATTTAAGGCTTTTCTAATTCTTTTTTAATATAGAAATAAATGTATGTATATATGAAGTTTCTAATACGGTTTTATTGTTTATATGTTCATGAAATCGCTAGTATATTGAATATCGTTATTTATGTTATCCTCCTCTCATATCTATGTCACATTAAAAACTCAAATCCAATTATTCATAGAATTCAACTTAAAAAATTCACTTTGTTATGAAACTGATTTCTTTATTTTTTACTAATTTTTCGTTGCATTTTACCAATATTTTATGATCGGTGAATAAAACAAAAATTAAAATCTAAAGAGGTATTCGATGGAATAAACCATCGGTTAATTAAGCTTCGCTTCAATTAATTATTCATAGAATGATCCTATAGATATCTTAATTATTGTATATAATCCACTGAAGTACACACATATAATTATGTATAACGCTTTCAATATATAAATTTGAAATCAGCTAATTAAATTCAATTAAAATTTCTTTCTCAATTAATTACAAAATTTCATTTAATTTTATAAAAAATAATAGAAAATTAGTTTTATAGTACAATTATTCTTAAAGGAAGCATATCTCTTTAATTTAAATTCTAACCCTTATTAAAAAGATATCAAAAATAAGAGGTAATGGATGTATTTATAAACAGAAAAAGAAACTAATAGATATAAATTTTGACTAGCTCAAACAATGTCATTATAATATACGATTGGTAGAGTGGCATATACGAGTGCATAAATACGGTTAATAGTTGGCATTCAAACAATATATCTTGTTATCTTGAGTTATTCATAAACCAATAGATAAAAGAAAATATAATTCAACACGCATATAAATCACCAATAAGAGTATAACAAATTTCTAAACTGTAAAATCTACAAGGTATGTATAATATGTACAAAAGATAGAAAACTGATAGAAAAGTGACATGTTTGAAGAATGTGAATTAGAAGTTTCGTTTAAAATATTCCAAAATTGTAATCTTACGTTCAATAGATAACATCATTAATATTTAAAAATGACGATAATCCGATCAAATTTTGTCTTAAATAAAATTACTAAACAAATCTATATAAAATAAATCATTGTATAAAATTATTAAAGTAAAGAATGTATGTAAATGTTATGTTCATATTAAAAAACTACTAATATGATACAAAGTTCAATGAGCAATATGAAAATATTACTGATGAGAAAAAACAAGTTTTATTGATTTAGAGCGAATTTTGGGACCAAACTCCTGTTCAGTTTCGAGGAAATTTTAAAAATTGTTTATCGTCCAAGTCGGTAAATCTAAGGTCTGTCTGTGTCCTTTGATCATCTAAGGTCATGCACTCAATACAAGGTTCCGTTGCACCTCATTTAAAGTCTATGCGTATGCATAAGTGCAGGACAGCGTGTCGCCAACGATCTCGTGGTTTGGGTATAGTCATAGACTTTAAATGAATTATGTTGTTCTATTTAAAATCTATACTGTATAGTGTACCTAACTTTGGCTCTACAGTTTGACATTTAGGTAAATTTGAAATTAAAACAAATAGAATGATTCAAATCAGAACCGCAGTGACATCGAGAAATCATTAATGACGAGTCCTGCTTGTATTATATGTGTGAAGTTTTTGAGGTCACAATCTTAAAAAAGGTAGATCATTTTAATTTTATCTTTTTAAATAACAACTAGCTAGAACAGTAATACAAAGTATATAGTTTATGATAATCTTGCGCCATTCAGCAAAAAAGTATTCTGTGACATATATCTCAGTTTCAAAAAAATACCCGGATGTGTCTTAACATAATAAAATGAAGTAAATCTATGGTTTATTTTCGATTTTAGAACTTAATTTAACAAAATGAGCACCAAATTAACAATCAAGCCTAATAAATATGAAAAGCTAGACAATCAAATTAAAAATGTAATCACAGTAGTATAGTATAATATCCTCGAATGATGATTGTATTATTGTCTGCATATAATTATAACATTGTAATAGCACAACTATATAGCAATATTTGCACACCAGTATCGGATAAAAATGTTATTATAAATTAAAAGTAGAACTAATAAATAAAATGTATTGTTTAACAAATCCAACCTTAGCACCACGGAGCGCAAGACCTTGAAAACACTTAAAGAACATCCTTTCACGTACATTCCGAGCAACAAAGGAGGAGCATTCTGCGTGATAAAGATCCAAAAATACAACGAAGCAGCCCTCAAACACCTCAACGATGACTCGACCTACAAGAAAATTCCCCGAATGAATCCGTGTACTATTGAAACCAAAATCAACACGTTATGGAAAAAGGTCGCTAGAGAAGCAAAACTCAAACCCAATGTGATAAGAAGCTATACAACCCACAACACTACAAGCCAACTTTCTATTTGTTGATCAAAAAACATTAGAATTCTCCAGGAAGAATTAAAAATAAGAACGCTAATGGACCATCCACTAAAATTTCCTACCTACTCAACGCTCTCCTCAAAACTTTACTTAAAGATGTACCAGCCCACCTTGAAGACAGCCAAGCTCTCACAAATCAACTCAAGAACACACCAGTGGCGCAACTAACAACCTCCAACTTCCCTTTCAGCCTGGACGTTGTTGCTCTATATACCTCAATACCTGTCAGCAACGCCATTAAAGATGTTACCACAAGACTAAGTGCAAAACCTAACAGATGCCTCCCATTTAAAATAGAGCATATCACAGAACTCCTATCTGTCATCCTCAAGAAGACGTTTTTGTTTTTGGAGAAAACATACACAGACAAATAGAAGGACTTCATATGGGCAATAGCATCTCAGGCCTCCAGGCCATACTATTCATGGGAACACTGGAAAATAAAACCCTAATGCTGCGTACACACGGTTCGATTTTCATTCGATTTTTCATTCGATTTAGTCGAAGTCGAAGCAAAAGTAGTCG
>JAYRBW010018352.1:0-12827 GCA_036023295.1 Invenusta paracnida | reverse complement strand
ACTCGCTACGCTCGCAATTATGGCATCTGGAGTTTTTCCGATTGTGAAGTGGCAATCCTGTAATTACTATTCACATTTTCTCCAAATAATTACGTACATAAATATCTATGAATACGTCTATTGGTACCTACATTGTACTATAATTCAGTTATGTGTCTACAGATGTTCTATATCTACTCTTTTAGTAATAAATCGTTTCTGCGTTATTTTAACTTTCCTGCGTTGTTTTGTTCATATTGAACCGCACCAACACTGCTAACTGAAACGTCTCATATTATAATAAATACTATTCCACAGGGGGTTAAACTATTCAGTATATAATACTCCTATTCACAGAGTACACATAGAGAAACAACTCTAAGGGCGTGCTTCGGACTCTAACTTAAAAATAAACAAAAATATATTTTAGGAGTTACAGGTTAACCACAATTACAATAAGTGCATATATATATAACAAGTATAATTTTATAATTATTAAGTAATAAAGTACTCAATATATTACACGTATTTGGGAAATAAATGACTATTACTGTTATTTTATTAATATTGATGACCGCCATTCATGTCTACCCTGGCAAATGTTTAGCATTGAAAATGCATTTTTATGACTGCTGTAATCACTAAAATCTGAACATTTTGTTTTTCCAAATGCAAAACTATTATAGTCGACAGATAATTTATATATTATTATAGCATAAATAATATTACATATTTTTCGAATGATTTGTACATATATATAATATTCTTAATAGGTAATTGTTCATCATTTCCATTTGTATGTTAATTTTCAAAGCATTACATGATGCACATTTATTGCTATTATAGAGAACTAATATGCTTGGATATATATATATATTCACATCATCTATTTCAGATTTTTATGCTTATATATATTATTAATATATAGATTGTTTCTGTTTTATCAATTTAATTGTACATAAAACAAATATTTATTTACATTATATTTATACTGATCATAAGAAGGGGTTGATGAGCAGTAGTATAAAATTTATTTTTCGTTTGCGTTTAGTTCAAAAATAATTATAAAAAGTGAAATCTACAATTAATTGGAAGATTTTTAATGTTGTTTTGTATACATTCAAAGCACAGTAGTCGTTTGTCTATGTATGTATACCCTATGCTCATATTTATACAATTTGTATTAAATTAAATGTATTTAATCAAAAATTGACAAATAAATTTTTTAATGAAACTCCTTTATTTTATATTCAGATTATTGAACGGTATGATCGTTCAATGATCCATACGTATGATCCATAAATCGTTTTTGCGACTTACAATGAATAATATTATGTTCTACGCAGATGGTATCTAAAAATTAAAACAATGCATTCATTATTCCGGTGAATTGATTGTGCTGTTTCCTCGTCTACTGTAGATCCGGCAGTTCCTACTCTCCAAACAGAAGCAGTTGGATCTTCGTGAAAAGGCCAAGAAACTCCGCGAGATGCGCAAGTTTGGAAAAAAGGCTCAATTAGAGGCTGCTCAGCAAAAGAAGGCCAAGAAGAATGAGTTTCTGAATTCTGTCAAACGCTATAAGAAGGCTGGTAAGTTAAGTAGTCAACAAGTACAATGGATTTGTATTGTTATTTTAGTTTTGTGCATTATAGTGCTATCACTAACTGTTATTTTAATGCATGCATTGTTCTCTTCTATTTTCAATAATCTAGCTATACACAATTACTATTAGGAAGGTGAAATTTGTTGTATCATCTAAACCTATAGCAACCTATTTCATTAATATTCAAGTAGATACATTAATTGCTTCATAAATTGTATATTATTTTAAAGTGGTGTGTATTATTCATGCAAATGTTTGATTTGTTGATTCTTTATAAATTGTTGTTGTACTGTTTTGTGCTTAAAATACATATCATAAAGTAGAATGTTAAAAGCATTTCATAAAGTAGAACTAATCGTTTTAATAATTTCGGATTATCATGTATTTAGTTTCTTGTATTTGTTTTAACATTTATTGTTATTTTGTGTAGTTAAAAGGATTCTTTTTGTCTCATTATTAAATCTATACTATACTGTGTAGATAAAGGTTTGTCAGGATGCAATTTTGGGGCATAGATATCAGCGGAAGCATTATAAATGTGTATTATATGCTTGGTGTCCGCGACCGAGAAATTGCAATCCATTTAAAACAACCGATTCCTTAAAGGAAAAAAATGTCGCATGGTTTGATTATTTATACTCATTTTTGTTTGTCTCATTGTTTTATTTATTTAACCTTTTTAATTTGAAAATATTAAAAATTTAGTACCGCTCGAATTTTTTATTACAATTGAATATGTATAGACTATTCAAATCACAAAATAAAAAGTAAATAGTATTTATTACTCTATGATTCAAATGTTACCATATTAAAAAAAATCATCCAAGCTGCACGTATGTCCAGCAAAGTTTTTGACAATGTAAAGGAGTTCATTGCTGATGAATTACTCATCGCTAAAATACATTTTTCAAATAGGTATCCGTTGCCTTTGAAACCATTTCTATCTAAGATCGTTTTATAAGGACTGCCAACTATTTTTGTTAGATACAACAGAAAAACTTCTTAAAAGATCTCTTGTTAAATATATTTTGGGGCTAAATTCGTACAACATGTAGCCTATCATTTTCAAAAAGAAATCGTTTGTCTCTACTGTTCGTTTTGAGAAGATGTGAAAAATATTCATCGAATGCAAACGTATATCAACTGAATGTGCCGATTTAGCAAAATCGTAATTTTCTCAATGCTCAGAGACTGATATTAAAAACAAATTAATGCATTTGATATAGATATATGTCGTCTGGATAGATTTTACGTTGACCTCCTTGTAAGCAAGGGTGATTACACAACCCTGCGGTGGTTTGTAATTAAAAAAAGTACTTATCTGATCGCATGGGAATACCTGTGTGAAAAGTGGTTTCTCAGTTAATGATGAGGTTCAATCGGACAATAGGTAACAGTTATTTCTGATATCTCAAAGAATAGTCTACGGTCAAGTGTACTGGAAATCCATTGACTATTCAGCTGACACCCGAATTGTTGACATCAGTACGTTCGTCAAGAAAGAGGTATTAGGCCACTTTAAAAGAATCACAGTCTGTAGATTGTATTGAAAAAGAGTACTGAAAGGACAAATAGAAATTTGACACATTGCATGCGAAAAGATTGTGTTTAAAGGCTAATTCCAAGGCTGAAGACCACTTGATTGTGAAACAAAATATGACTGCTCTTTAAAAATATATCATTTATTAATTATACTTCGCCTTAATTGAATTACATTCATGCAGTTTCATACGATTGTAATTTTTCTAATAATTTCAATTATTCACAGTCACTGATAGTTATTTTTAATTCCATGAATTATATCTATACTAGAATTTCCACTATATGGAATATGCATTCTTTACGGATAAACTTCATTTCTACAGATATTTTTAATAATATTACTTATTATTATTTGCATAATTTTAGATTACTATTCAACTATTTAATTAATTGTTTTTATGTGTATAACTTTGTATATCAACTATACTGATTCACATCAATACTTCTTAAATTAAATTCTTTATAGCAATGTATTTTTATAATGTTCTATTAATTATCAGTATGCATATTGAAATATTTAAAAGCCTGATATTGCCTTCTGTGAAGGATGCCTTTATTAAGTGCTTGATATATTGTACAATCTCTAAAATACGCAGAAAATTCCGTTTTTGTAAAAAGTACTTTTCCATCATTTATCTCAATTTGAATATATTTTAAAAATCTGGTGATTAACTAACCTGGAGCGACCGAGAAATTAGAAAGGAAAATGTGCGGACACCCTGTATATGTTCATAAAATGATTTTTCTCTAAATATATCACTCACTCGCAGCTCCTGGAATGAAGAATATTGAAGAGCTTTTGGAAGATACTCCAATCGGCAAACAGAAATCCTCTGGCCCTACGCAAAAATCGGACAAGCGTAACTCGGTTAGTAGGAATCAGAATTTCAAGTGAGTGCTTTTACTGTCTTGTTACACATTATTTTATAAGTATGTTTCAAAATTATTCCTGTATTTCTAGTTTAGCGATTATCATTATTAATTAAAATAAATCGGCGGGCTAATAAAACAGTGGAAAATTAAATATTTTAATGTAAGAGACCAATTTGTTTTAAAATTTGGACTACATAATTAAACACCTATATTCAAGGTAGAATAAATTTGGACTATTGTTATATTATTAAAACACAGGCATTTTATGTAACAAGGTCATAATTCTGCAAAAATATCAACCTATCAATAATATCAAATTGCGTGATGAATATAAGATTTAAAGCTTACTTTCGGAGTTTTATATCCATTATTTTATGTTATTTTGTAATGGTACTTTGATAAAGAATAAGTTTACTGAAGATCTGCACAGTCGGTCGATCGTGAGGTGAAATATAGGATTCAATCAGTACCGATCTGTAGGATATTTGTGTATTGTAGGAAGCATGTAAAATAATCGAGGTCTAGGGTTATCAGGTGGTAACAGAAATTGGAGTGCTAGACTTGTTTCAGTCAATATTGTCGATAATAAAATTTAGTAATGATAAAAGTTAATAAAATTCTGAAAATATATATCGACTTAAAAGTTAAATTATATTTTATTATTAATAAATTTATTTCGATATTTGTCTTACATTTGCATATGGCACAAAGGTTCTAGATTTTTACTTGCTTAGTTAATTATTTTCTGACAAATCATTCTGTTTAATACAAACTTATTAAAATTTATCTTGCCACCATCGCTCGGTATACCAGCTCGAAAATGTTTTAATTGGAAAAGTTAAGTATATTGTAAAACGAAATAATACTTCAGCTGAATATACAATTTATTGATTCATTGTCAAACGGTACATCCCTGTCCATATCTCTTTAGGCGTAACTACAAGAATAAGCAGTACGGCTTCGGTGGTCAGAAGAAACGATCCAAGCAGAACACGACTGAGAGTACCTCTGATCTCAAGTCATTTTCCCGCTTGAAGCATCAGTCCACTCCAGTTAATGCATCCAGGATCAAAAAGGTGCATATTGTTAATATATTGTATTTTGAAGTAACAGTGTGAAACCATATTGAAGTTTTCAACATTATGTCTATTATCGAAATCGTTTTTACCGGTAGAAATAAATAACTTCACGGATCAGTTTTTAAATTTGTAGCAGGTATATTATCCAATAGATTGAAATATATTTATTATAAAATAGTTCATATTCTCACTTCTCCTTTTCATACAAACATGTCTTTAGTGGTTCTTCGCTTTTTATAGAAAAATACGAATGTAATTAACACCCCTCCTTGCTAAATATTAAAATTTTAATCTGGCATACTATTTATGGAAGAAAATGTAATTTAATAAAATTTATTATAGCCTCAGTTAGTTATTATATATAGCATTTTGCTCATTTTTACCTCTATCCCCTCCAGTTTACCATTCAACATTACCTAATTGTAACAGCACCTAGCTGTGTTTTGGTTATTTTACAAGCATGTTTGTGTCTATTTTTTAATAATTGTACTTAATTGTTTTAATTTTAAGCGATTAGAAAAAATGAATTCCCCTATTATTTTTTTATAGGCCGGTACTTCTAATTAATGCTTCGTAATATATTTTATTTTTACATCTTCTAGAGTTCTTAAAATACATGCTGTTCCGCTTTTTTAGCAATAAATTGTTATTTATACATGAAAGAGCATATTTTTACGTGGTAATTGTATTAGTTCTCATGATTCTTGGCTCGCCTCTCTATCACTCTCTCTTCCTCTATCTTTTTATAGGGCTTGAAGCAGCAGAAACAGAAGGCTCAGAAAAGCAATAGAAAGGGACGATGAGCAGCATTTAAGACTTTTGCCCACCCATACTGTGTTTAGAAAAATATAAAATTTTTTCTATTCCTTGTATAGATTTCCTGCATATAATAAAGCACTTTATTAAGATATTGTCCTTCATGCTTCTTACATCAGATATCCTAATTATTATTAGCATTGTGTTTGGTTTCAAATGTTTATTGGCTACATTTTAAGTTGAGTATTTGTTTTACAAATGTTTGAGTAGTTTTTTGTTTTGTTTTTCGTTTGCTAATAATAAGAATTGTGATTTTCCTTTACTGTTTTAACTAGTTTTAATGGTCTCTAACTATTGAATGTAAAGTTTAATATACAAAATTATTCATTTCAAATCGAATAAATGATGGAACACGTGTTATTGAGGAGTCCTGCATTTTGATTAATTAATTGTTCCAAATAGAAAACCACTTTTAAGTACATAACTATTAATAGAAATGTATATCAGATAACTAAAAAGAATACGCACATATCCATACTTTTATGTTCATTTTAAATTTAATTAGCTAATATACTTGTAATTAATCTTGTATACTTATATAAATTGTATATTTACTCGTATATTGTAATGTTTCGGTATATTATTTTAATTTTATGTTTTAATTTATAAAACCTGTTTTCTCGTGCATATAACTGATCCCAATTTACTTGAAATAATATACTAAACTTGTTTATCAGACTTTAATATATAAGAGCTTTGAAAAGGATAGCATATAATATAGTTAGATTAATTTAATCTTTGTAATTAGATAATTAATAAATAAAATGTCAAGGTAGGTAGAACTCTCAGATGTTTATTAACCACAACGAAACTATCTTGTGGGCATTCTATTGTCTTATAATGGCGTATATCTATAAATTCATTATTCTCTTCTTTTTTTAAGTGATGGAGGACAGCGCACTTAAAGATCAATACCGGCGTCTTCAGGAGCAACAGCAGCGCAAGCTGGAACGTCTCCGTGACCTTCAGAACGGAAAAAGTAAACTGGGTAATAGTGTTGCTAGTGGTGGAATTACTACATCAACACCTCCATCTGTTATTTCTGACTCCTCAAGTATCCAGTCCTCTGCTTTCGGAGTCTCCGACAACCTGAATTTAAAAGGGGGTAATGACTCCTCGTTACTGACAAAAGGGGTTGTAGATTCCTCCGAATCCGATGTTCGCCAATTGAAGGACGAAAACGGTCGGCTATATAAACTTCTTAGTGAGAAGGATTGTGAAATTCGCTCAATGAAACGGAAGCTAGAACACCGTTCCCAACCACCTACACGGGCTTCTATTGTCTCAGATTCTATTTCTCTTGGCGGGGGTAGTACTATTAGTGGTAATGGTATTGGGGGCGACGTAGCTGCAGTGAAGATCATGAACCTCTCTAAAAAGATCCGTGATTTAACTTGTGAGTTGGAAGCAGAGAGGACAAAAACAGCTCAACTTACGAAACGTTGCGACACACTGGAGACGGAAAACCAACGGAACAAAGACAACAGCTTCAGTAGCAAAGATGCAGTGGCTCCTCCACCCCCGAATTCAGCAGCTGCGTTGACCGCTGAACTGACCCAAGTGAAGGATCGCCTACGTCAGACAGAGTCACGCCTCCTGGAGACTCGGAACCAACACCAGATCACAAGTCAGGAGTTAAAGATGGCAATGAAGGCACTGAGTGAAGAGGTGGGCGATCCCAACGTCAACATTCACGACCTTCTTGCAGGTCAATCAGGCTGGCGGGGGCGCCAACAGAAGATCATTACCTTGCAAACTCGGGTACGTGACCTCGAACATCAATTGGCAGCTAGCGCTGATTCCATTGCAACCAGCCCAGATCTCATGGTCTCGGAGGCACTTAGTCACTCAGGTGCCACCAGCTTCGGGCGAACCTCTATCGCTACCATGCCATCCTCCACATCATCCCTCATGGGCTCCTCGGCGGGGGGTCAACGGTTGTTACGGCAACGCGAGGCTGTCGTCAAGATCCAAAAGGCCCGCCAAGAGGCTTTGGAACAAGCGGAAAAGGACCTGAAACAACGTGAAGTCGAAACTGAAGATTTGCGAAGGAAAGAGGGTGCCGCTAGGGCCAGAGCCAAAGTTCTGGCTGCTGAGGTGAAGACACTAAAAGAAAAAATGACGATCCTTTTGGAGAAGGGTCGTCATGACGACGAGTTAATAGCCTCCCTGTTGAAGCAGCAGACTATGCTCCAGGCAGGCATGGAGGCGGTGGCCGAGGCAAAGCGTAGTGGAGAGGTTGCCCAAGACAACCGGGTCAGTCAATTGGAACACGAGGCAAAAGTGATTGATCGCCTGAAGGAGATTATCGCTGAGAAGGAGGGAGAGATTGTCCGTTTGCAAGAGCACATCACGGGAGTTGATGGCCATGAAAGTGAGTTGTACATGTGCATTATCTCGGTCGTTAGCTCTCGAAAAAAATCAAACAATTGAATAAATTTTAGTTTGAAAGATTCTGATAATATTCTCAATAAATGTTAAAATATATTTACAACGACTTTTACAAAGGAATTTAAAAACTATCAGTCACTTCAACTAAATTATAAATATTGAATATTCCTAAACAAATCGGACATTTTTATAGGGAATTCTCTACTATGACATTTCTGAACATAAGTATTGTATCTTTTTTGTTAAAAGATTATTTTATAAATTAAAATACAATTATTCGTGTACCTATTCTAATTTTTTTCTTGATAACGACTTGAGTGATCTACTTTAGGTAAAATTATGTAAACAGTAATTTCTTTAGATGAAGTGTGATTTCCCTATTTACATGAAAAATAACAATTATTTCTGCTTTTTTATGAGAGAATTCTCTCAAAATAAATTTTCTTTGCTTAATACAAATATTTGTTTATTTTGTGTTTTACATTCATTATTAATTAAAATCATTTTCAACTGATAGTTTTTACAGTATTATATTTGTGGTACAATTTTTTATTAGATTAATAGTTTTTATTTTCATCACAGTGCGATCACCGACACAGCCAACACAACCTCCTAAACACCAGCGAACTGTAACTCCCAAATTAGACTGTATCTCTCGTGGTGTGTCACCTATCGGAGAAATGCCATCTACTCTTCCCCCGTCGGTGGAAGAAGAGCAATTGCGAACTCTATTGGCTACTGCGGAGGTAGAGAGAGATCGACTGCGTGAGCTCACCTTGGTCCAAGAGAGACGATGTGAGGACATGCTTTCCAAGCAAATTACTAAAGATCAGGTATACTTACACTATTATACTGGTTTTGGACAAAGATGAATTCTTTAATTAGAGTGACTGCCGCCATGTAAATTTTCTTTCACTGGCAGCTTAAATATTATATAGATAAATAGTATCAACTTTACTTAGGTTAAAAATTCTATAATTAAATTTCCAATCTATGTTATTATATCATTATCATTTCAATTAGAATGGTTTTAAAATATATTTAGTTAATTAAGATTATATGGTTGAAAAAATAGCCTATTTTCTAAACCAAAAATAACTGAAAACCCACTATAAGAAAATAGGATTTATTTTATTAATAATATATATTTTTACTAGTTATATATTTACTACTAATTATGTGTTAAGTAGTGTAACGCTTAGTTGTGTTGGAATTATATAAATTACTGTTAAAATATATGATTGATTCAGATGGATATTCAGAATATGTACTTGATATGTTATATTAACGAAAATAAATACATTCAATTTTCTTTTTTACAATTAATATGATCAAATATATTTTTTAGGAAATGGCCAGTGTACGTCGACGACTGGTAACCCTAGAACGTCAGGTCCAACGATTGGGTGGTTCACTGCCTGCATCAGCCACTGCTTCAAAATCTGCCAGCGACATAACTAATGGGGATGAGGATCAACCATTGCTACGTGATGGACTTCCAGTTACACAGGCAACAGTGGAGTCACTCCAGCGTAGTCTGGCATTGAGCTTCGATGAAACGGTCGCTCTGAAACAGGCGGTGAAGCGAGCTCTCGAAGCCAAACAAGAAGATCTCAAAATGCTCACGGATATTGTTGGACAAACCAGGGCACAGTTCCTTCAGGGAATTCGTAATGTTAAAGAAAAACTAAAATAATTGTCTTTATTGGATTTAACATTTATTCTTTTGATATTTATTATGAAGACGTGTTGTGTTCGGATGTTTTTAAGATGTATTTCCGTATATGTATATGCTTTTGTGCACATATTAAATTAATATTTATTGATAATATTATTAAGTAAGCCCATTTTAAGAATTCGTGATGAAATTTAATTATTTTTGTATATTAAGAAATACAGTTAAAGAAATATTAATTAAATACCAACCATAAAAAATACTTGGTAACGTAGACGCATGGCATCAAAATAGTATATATGGAATTATGCGCGTGCACTTAAGCAATTTAAAAATCTTTTTAATAACTTAATTCTAGCTTGACTAGAGATAAAGCTCTACATAACTTTATACATTTATTTTTAAAAGTTGTTTAATTTTAGTTTCTTATCAGCCTTACAATCACTATACATACATTATACTTATCAGCCTTACAATCACTATATATATATAGAAATTCAACAACAAATTTTAAATCTAAAATTTATCTAATCTATCGTAAACGTTATTTTTCGATAGCTGTTCTAAAAACGGAGATATCACAAGACCGGGCTTTCATATCTATCAACTACTAAAAAGGGTCCTTTTGTACCGAGTAATAATAATTTGAAAAACAGGTTGGTGCCGCGCTTTAAACAAGTTATACAGTAAATAAGATAAACCACTTCAAAATTTTGATAAAATAAATTTAACCAAAAAATGTCAAGTGGTTAGGGTTTGTAATTTTCTCACAGTAACAATAAAATTTCTATCTAATTAAGTTTTTTATTTTAACATATTAATTAGCTATTGAAAAGTATTTAGATAAATTGTTTATAATATATTTTTTAAATATACTGATAGAATTTTTATTGGTATATTAACATTTTGCCATGGGGGATAATGGCATTTGCTAAGTCGATTTTATAAATATCACAATTTCATTACATTTTACTTAGTTATTTTTGTTTTAATTGAAATTCGCACATTGTGCAATCGTAATATCAACTATCTACAGTGTAGCTCAGCTCTGTGATATTTCTAAATATTTGCTACGCTGTTACTCTTATTTACTTATTTATATTATATCGTACGTCTTGTTACGTACTGAAATGATCCAGTATACTTCGACTGGCACTTTCTGCTTTTATTTTTTTCGTTTTCGTCTAATTAAAACATAACATTCCGTTATTATTATTGTATAATTAACTTTTGACATTACACTTTTGCTTATTTATCCTTTCTGTCCATTTATTACACGACTATACACTTTTATACCATTCTATACTTTGCTGAAAATTTCCGTCCAAAATATTAATGCTGATCGTTTTTATACTTGTACACTGAGTAATTACAACTTGTTCGATTTATTTGTAAAATTTATGTAACGTGGATTATTTTTATACTTTGTGTGATACACTTTTATTTCATAATATATTTTTAAAATAATATTATATTTGTTTTATCGATTAATAAAGTAATTATATTATGCATTATAAGAGTTCATGAATATGGGCAGATCACTGTTTATAGGTCCGTGTATTACACCCATGTTGTTAGGCTTTTGTAAAAAGGTATGCAATCTAAATGATATGACAATCCAAATATATAAGAGCTGCATTAACATACAGCTTTTGGAATTAGCCGCAATTTCGTAATCATCTTCTTTGCATAATATGCTTGACAGTTATTTTCTAACCTTAGGTATTTATATTTTTCATATTTTAATACTCTGTATATTATTATTATACGTGCAAATTCGTCAGTGGCTACATTTTAAATGTATAATTTTTTATAACATTTATTAAGATAAATTTTTGGAACGCTCTTCATTGGATATACGCATATACCACACTGACAAAATACAGTTACGTACAGTACAACCTGAGTGGAGATCAAATAAACTACGTATGTAAGAATATGATTAGATGGCATGTATAATATTTATATATTATCATATTAAGTTTTGTGACAGTTAGGGTAATAAATTTGATACTTAATTATACAAATAGATGAAATGCCTTGTGTCCAATTGTTCACATCTTAGCCGAAAGGGTTAAGTAGTGTCGTGCTTTATACCTTCACATGCCAACCCAATCTTTCACTTATTTACCAATTTGGCCGCCATACTATGCATACATATATTTACTACACAAATATTTAGTTGCAACTAAGGCTATTTCGCTATATTACATTGAGACATGGGAGCTGAAAAGAAAAGCAAATTGTATAGATTATCTAAACATCTCTTTATAATAATTATTATATTTCAGTGCGATAACAAAAGGATACATACATAGTGAGCTTATAAATTACATATATAAGAGTGAAGCCCTCGGGAACTATATGCACAAAAATGATCGGGTTAGTTAGCGGATAAGATGAATAATAAACATTTTTTACATTATATAGTAAGTGCGCACAGATATGTTATTAAAAAGCACAATAATGTGAAAGATAAAAGAAGGTGTACTGCAAAGAACAAAAGTGGTGTCTGATCATTACACTTAAGTTGCAATACAATTGTATATGGAGGATGTTATTGCAATGATACTATAATACATATACTTAAAAACTAGGTATAGTTCACACACTTTCCAATGATTTGTTAATGACAGTAAACGAAGCATGATTCAAAAAAATATATATGATCAATGAGACATTAAGTTTGGAGTTAGACACAATATACTATTATTAAGAGTTTTAAAGGGCAACAATTTATTGAATTGTAGGAATATATTGCTGCCCTTTAATAGTACTACTAGCTGCCCTTTAATATACTACTATTGTGTTAAACTTTAAGACTTAAAAATTAGAGGGCAGCAATATATGAAAATAGAGGGCATGCAAT
>JAYRBW010018341.1:0-12828 GCA_036023295.1 Invenusta paracnida | reverse complement strand
AAAACGAATAGCCTATTATAGGTAGCACAATATTAGTCACCTACTATTTAAGAAATTGAAAATTATAAGTATTAAAATTGAGTAGGTATAATATATTATAAGCGAGGGTGAATAAAGTTTAGAGTACATATAATCTAATAACCGTGGAGTAGGTACCTACATTTATAGATAAAATTATAGAAAAAGGTACATTATGGAAAAATTTACAATTTGACTGGAAATAACAACAATTTGCATTCCGGTAATGCAAATATAAATTTTTCAGAATTCCTTCGATGCTCACGCAATTTTTATCAACCAATAAGAAGTCGCGTAAATTATGACGCTACATTTTGTAAATTTAGCAATTGCAATTTGAGCGAGACATCCTAATGTAGTTGAATATATAGTTGACCGTCTGTGGTATACTTTATAATATACAATAATTTGGAATTTTTTTAAAGAAATGTTTCTGAGCTTTGTGATTTTTGAAACGTATCTGACCGAATTTAGGTCTTCTTCTAATTTTTGCCATCAACGTGGTTTCGACTTTTGGCCTAAAAGCAAAGGAAGCCAAATATTCCAGCTAAATTGGACAATGAATTGGAAAAAAAGTTGCATATCCTGTTATGGGTCTCTTTGCAAGTAAAATAATATATTGTGAATTAATTAAACGATAAATATATAGTCCGTACTTCATGCCTTCTTAATTCTCAAAAAACCAACTTTTCTATCACTATTGTAATCCTTACTTTACATAAAATATTACTTAGCAAATCTATAAGTAATAATGGTAACTATCTTGTATAATATTCTACTATTTTTAGTTTCATCAATGGAATACATGAAAGCTCTGGCAAAAATTATTCGACTCTTGTCAAAAACTGTCATGGTTGTTAGTAACGGAGTACTATACACTTTGGAAAATGAAAGTGTAGAATATTTATATTATTGATTAACATTCTTTTTAATTAATTTAATTAAACGTTGCCATCTAATAATGAAGGACAATTAGGCACTTTTTATGGCAATCAAAGTTGTTACTTATATAATTGCGCATTATATTCAGAATATCTATTTCCTAATTTTAAGGAAGTGAATATATATCATTACTTGTGATAACATCCCGTATCTACAATGAATGGGTTTAATTTGTGTTGAATAATTTATATATACATACAGTCGGTGGTTTATGAACTAAAAAGAAGTATAGTTATTGATTGATAAAACGTTGATCTAAATCTTGAAGACTAACTAAAATAAAACAATATCAATAATAACTTATTAATTTCAATCGACCCTTTAGAAAAAGTTCATAATATATATATATATATACCATTTAAAAATCTATTTAAATACAGTTTTTTTCACGAGCATCTGACGATCCCATCACGATTACATCACAAAAAACGTTAATGATTTTAACATGTAGGTACGTATTGTAACTTGACAGTAAAATATAATTGTAGCCTGGATATCTTAAATGATTTCACTGCTGTCAGCTTTAATTACAATTTTCTACATAAGCTTTCGGGTAGGTGAATAGAGTGCCTCTGGTACCTAATTACTCTGTGATTTACTGTAGTATGTAGGTATAACCTAATATTTCAAGCATAATTACCAGGAAAATTTATTTATTTTCTTCTCTTCATTCAAATTAGGTTAATAATTATCCGATAAGTAGGTAATATAATGTGTAATATAATAATAGTGTAATATTAGGTTCATAATAATATTAATTCATATACGAAATAACTTCAATATAAGTACAGAATGTCGACCGGTTTTAGTTTAGAGGAATTCCTTAAATATGGCGCAATATGATTGATTAATAAGACGCTTCCTTTTCAACCAATAAAACGAGCCGAGACTTCATTATATCAATGGCTAGCCATGTGTCAGCTGTTTGGCGCTGAACGTATGCCTCTTATATACGGCAATAGACGCCTATTCTGATCACACTTCTTTCAAGCTGACTTCTGAGATTGGCTTGTTTGTTTGCCATATTTTATGGGGTAGATAGACTTATTTCTATTGTTACTTATCGAGCATTCAACATAGACATTTTCTCGTGAACTCTACACCTAGCTGTATCTTGTGAATTCTCGCTCAACGGCATAATATCAATTTTTATAGGCGAATACTATTATTTTGACTTAAATTACTAAAAAATAAGCCGAGGTGGGACTGAGTTTTTGGATCAGTAGTATATCAGCCTTCGATAACTTCAAGAAATGGACGCGAAACAGTCCAAGCCCGTCTGGGGTCTTTCGCGATTTGTGATGGTGTCTATGCTAATTGGTTATGGTGAGTTATCTTTTACAAACTGTTTACTTTTCATACCTAAATAACATTTCCCTAACAACACTGGCAGAAAATCTTATAAAATGGTTTCTTTATTCTCATAATATTATTGCTGCCTATTGTTTATATTAATTATTAAGTTATTTATTATTTATGTTTTGAAATTAAAATGTATTCATATATAATTGTCGAAAGTAGTTTTTTTATTTACAGACAAAATAACTAAGAACCTAATCGTTTTCGGTCTGCGTTCAGTCTGAGAGCCGCAGTTAAGATCTGTGAAGGGCCAAAATCAATGTAATCAATAATAAATCATTCTCATTTGATAAAAATTATAGTTTTTAAAATAATAAATATAAAATATTGATTTTTTGGCCGCAGGCAACAGATTTTTACGAAAATGCAGATTCAAATTTTATACAGCCGTTTGAGGCAGGTGAACATTTTCAGATTAAAACACTTGTTCTGCATAGTATTATTCTTTTTATATAATTATAGGTGTATCTAATTAATTTATATGACTAATGTTTTTGTTCTAGTTTCCTATTGTTCAAAATATGTAAAGAATATATATATATTTCGGAAAATTGTCAAAATTCGATAAACATTAAAAGTTCTAAATAAAATTGATAGTTAGTTATTATTATTTATTGAATGAAGAGAAATCCTCGTCATTTGTTAGAACAATTCATAAATATTTGCTCTATACGTTATAAACAAAGATAAAATATTGTCCATCTGAAAAGATCTCGAAACAATTTGAATATTATGGTAAAAACTTAAACATTCTTTCTGTAGATTTTTGATTACCACAATAAAAATTACTTGTAAAAATACTGTATTGATGTTTGATTAAATATAACTATTTTAACTACTTTCGTTTTCATTAAAATTTGATTAAATTAAAATTTTATTGAAAATGGATTTTTATTAATAATATACTACTCAACACTATTCATGGGAATAAAGTAGTATGGTACTTAAATTAGGGAGGCAATTTTTTTAAAGCATTTTTTTAAATTAAATTCAAAATCTACATGGTCGAATTACCTTGTATGTAAAGTTTGATAGATGTATACATTCAAATGCGCTAAGTGAACTCTCTTGGTATTATTACTCTATGGTTGTGGGTGTGTGTGTAGGTGTAAGTGTAAATATAATATATGATATATATACACACACATATATATATATATGCCATAATGATAGTTCAATATTGCTTTAAATAAACACGCTAAAATTATTTAAATTATCTAAATTTTCTAGATATTGTCTATTATTTATGTTATATGAAATAATTATTGTTTATACCTTCCTTGCTCATTATATTTATTACTAATAATGTTAGTTACAAATTTATCAAATAGAAATAGAAGAAAATATCTCATAATGATCAATCATTTTAACAATACTAGGTTCCACTTGCACACACATTTTTAATAATCATTAATATACTTATTCTAATTATTACATACCTATATATAGTTCACATTATGTGAAACTTAACCTGCTGTTTAATAAGATCCAGTTTTTATATTCCGATTTTGTTTTGCTAGATTATAAACTATTGATCTGGAAATTTATATTTTAACCAATGGTGCATTATCATTTTTAATAGCAAATTACGAAGCAATAAAGTAATATCTGGCTCAGAATAATTGATCGAATATGTATATAAGGTAAAATTGGTCCCGTGTACATAGAGTATGTTGAAGAAGTGTCTGTTAGAGGAAATTTTTTCCAGAGCATGGTGAGGATTGGGAGGCCAGTTACTATATATCCTCGCACTGCCTTTAACTTCCCCAGTATTTGCACTCCCCATTACTGCTTGGTGGACAGGAGGAGAGTATTGGGTTGTGAGTCCGAACCAGGGTTCGATCCTGAGACCTTCTGCATGGTAAGCCAGGGCTCTAACCGCTGGATATATGTTGTAGGTAATTTTATTTAGCGCCAATAGATATGGTCGATCATAATTGTATTACTCTAATGCTGAATTAAGTAGCAAAACAATAATATATATCGATAATTTTCTTAAAGAAATGTTAAAGAATAAATGTAACAAAGAATTAATATTAAACTTTGACAAATCAACAGTTTTAATCGCATAAAGTATCTATATATTAGGCATTTGGTATTACTTGGTAGTACCTGTTAAGATGGGCGATAACTGCAGTTTTAAAGCTCTCGTCGAAACAAACTATATAATATATACATATATATGTATATGTATATATATAGTTTGTTATATAATAATAAAAAATTAAAACAATTTTATATTTCCCAAATATATATATATGTAGCTTGTTAACTAGTTACGTTTCTATATAATATCTTTAACAATCGTACAATACTTTCTTTAACTGGATTGGCAGGCAGATATTAGATAGAAGAAGGTTTTGGTCGATGTTGATTGATTGTTAAAGTTAGAGAGAGAGAGAAAAAATAGAGAGTTGAAGGACACGAGTTAGCCTGGAGATTTAAGGATTCAGTATCTCACAACATGTAGTGCATTGCACAGATTGGTTGTTAAAGTTAGAGAGAGAGAGAAAAAATAGAGAGTTGAAGGACACGAGTTCGCCTGGAGATTTAAGGATTCAGTATCTCACAACATATAGTGCATTGCACAGTTGTTGTGTTATTGTGAACTTTGTATGATATTGCTGGTGAAGCTAAACACATTTTGTAACTCTATGACAAAAGTGGATAATATTTTATTTCGTAACAGTAATTTTATTCGTAGGTATTTGTACCTAATACTAGTGTCTGTGTCGAGCGTAGAGTTTTGCAGTTCCATCGTACATCAATAGCATCATGTGTATTTACGATTTAAATCTGGTAACCCTTGTTCTGCTTACCTCTCTCATAGGCTATGGTCAGTGCGGTGGAGGTGGTAGCTCTCATAACATGAAAAACGGCTCCTCGGTTCCTAAGCGAAACAGTTCCAGTATTTATATCCCCCTCGTGGAACATCTCTTCGAGCCTTACGTCCCACTAGCAATGCCCGTCTGCAAGAAAGGCGAGAAGATGGTGGTGAATCTGGACACCTGGCTCTATCAACTCTTTGACCTGGACGAGCCAACTCAGATGTTGACGATCGATGTTTGGCTGGAAATGTCCTGGACGGACTGCGGTCTCACCTGGAACCCAGCCGAATACAACGGAATCAACCAGATCAGTGTTCCCGCGGGCACTATTTGGCACCCAGATATCATCTACTATCAGTCTCTTCACGGGAACTTTGAGGAGGGGGTCTTCCTCTTTGGCCAATCTGTTGCTAGAATTCGCAACGATGGAAAAGTGCAACTAGGTACACAGGCTCTGTTGAAGAGTTTCTGTCGGGTGAAAATTTCAGACTTCCCTTACGACTCGCAGTCCTGCAATCTAACCTTCTCCTCATGGAACAAAGACACCTCGGTGTTTGAATTGCGGAAGCGCGAGGGACATGGTGACCAACGTGGGCACTCTTTTAAAGACTCTAGCAACGGGGAGTGGGATGTCATGGGATTTCCGGCTTACAACTCTATATCTTCGTTCGTTGTGGGTGGGATGGACGACAAGGCCTTGAACTACACTGAAGTAACTTTCCAGTTGAACCTGCGTCGCAAGCCAACCTACATCAAAGTCTACCTTATCTTCCCCTGCGTCCTGCTTGTCTGGGTTGCCTCCTTTGTCTTCATCCTACCCGTGGAATGCGAAGAGAAGATCGGACTCAGTGTAACCGTGATGCTCTCGCTGATGGTGTTTCTACTCCTTGTAGCTGACAACATCTCTCGTTCCTCTGGCGATATTCCCATTCTGGGGTTCTTCTTCTCCATATCCATTGGCCTCGTGTGCATCTCCGTTTTATTCACTACTATTGTTCTCAATGTTGGCAACAAAACTCCAGAGATCTGTTTCCCCATGTGGATGCGCAAGGTCATGATGTCCCGGTTAAACGTTATATTCGGCTTCCGCTACAATCCTTTCCAGGCCAGTCACAAGTGGTTTTCATTCAAAGTAAATCAGAGCCCAGTGAAGATGATGAAAAAACGCAATGAACTGGATGGCGAGGCATTCGACAAAAACACTTCCTGTCCAAACCATGACCAAGATTACTCGAAAAATGATTGGCGATACTTTGCTATTCTTCTTGATCGCTTTTTTCTCGTTATTTATGTTCTGTTGGCTCTCATTCTCACACTGTATATTTACGTGCAAGAGCCGGAACATTAGACATAAATGCTTCTGTATCCACAAATAAATCATTACGTTAATTATATTTAATTCCTAAATATGACATGTCTTACTCTATAAAAATAATCTGTGTCATGAAATGAATTATTAGCGCAATCTGAATCAAATATTGCATATTTTGTAGTTTGATACACCTAGTACATTTAGCGTTTCACTAAGTTTGTCAGACTTATTTTTCGTTATAAATAATTACACACTTCGAGAAATTTTAATAAAATGCATCCTAACAATATTTCGTCACACAAATATATAATCAACGGTATCATTATGTGTATTATTACTTTTGTTAATTATACATTTTATTATTTACGTAGTCGTTTAAAATTAAAAAAAGGCTGAGTGAAAAGGGATTTTAAATATGATTATTATTTGTTAATGTATTTTTATTAATAATTGACTTGATTCTATTGTATACATGTTTATATTATTGAACATCTTTAAATTATTAATATTATATTGCAGTATAAGCATGACACTTAAAAACAGCTCAACCTAAAAAGAATACTAACAAACATATATGATACCATTGAAAAGCTTATTCTTTGGTGATAAATCCTCCTTTCAAAACATTTGGGAGAAAAAAATATACATATTATGTTCAAAGTTGGGTTATATGTTTGTTATAAAAATGTATTGTATAACCAAGTTCAATTTTTTGTAACACTAAATTTATTTAAATGAACTAATAATATTTTATGAATATATAGGTGTTGCGTTCTTCGTTAATAATAACATGGTAGATTGCTTCACCTATATAATTTTACTTATGTCATATTAAAATGGCGGAAAACTCAATGTATGTGTGTAGCAAGCCAGCTAAGTGCTTAGCAGTATAAGAATGCAATCTTACAGTTCACGTTTTACGGAGAGTTGCAGCCAAATAGGTAGGACTTCTGCCTGAACCCAAAGGTAGCAAATTCAAACCCCGGTACATACAGCTGGCTTTAACGGGATGATTTGCGCTGCTGAATTGAGAATTATCGATTAATTAGTTCAGGCCAACGGCGACAAATTAATTACGATATATAATTATATTCCGGCAAAGCGTGAAGCCTTCTACCCTGTAGTCATTTTTATTTAAACGTTTTCTGAATCATGGCGGAGATTTGGTTCATTTTTCTGATCAATATACAAACCGGAAATATTTTCAGTAAAAACAGGAAACATCAGTGATTACTCCCGATTGAATAATTAATCATGGAATAATTCAACAACAGCGCAAACCGGTGGTGAAATCATTAAGAAAAAATGTATCTCGATATTTTATTACTACAGTGAAATGCACGGATTGTCTAATGTAAAGGTATGGGAACTTGAGAGACCTATTAAGTTTTGAAAGATGTAATTTGGATTGCTTTTGGCGCTCACGTTATCTTGTAGATGGCTCTGATTGATCAAGCTAGTCTGGATATAATAATCTGGCAGTCAAACTCTGATTTTAAGGGTAACCTAGTTTGGGAGTTCGCCAACGCTTCTTACTTTTATTTAATCCGAAAATTGTGCTGATTATGAATCTGGTTGATGTTACTTTGGCACTTTTTAGAAATGTTTACAAAACGTGTTTAAAGTCCGCCATTACCGAAAAAATGTACTTCTTTGGCCTAGACCTCCAGCGCGCTCTAAACCACCTCTGCAACCGCTTCGTCGCAGGCCCCGACGGCATCCCCAGCATCCTTCTCTGAAGCCTGTCTATCTCTTGACTTTAGACTGTTTCCTCGATGACGTAAATCTCTGCTGGTCTTCCTCCTCAATCCAACCCTCCTGGCGTCTCGCTGAGATTCGGCCTATCCACAAGACTGGTAAACCCACTGGTGTCACCCTGCAGTTATCGTCCAATAAGAATTCTCAGCTGACTGGGTAAGTTGATGGAGCGCCTTGTAATCGATCGGCTAGCCTACCACCTAGAGGCCAACGATCTACTCCACCCCGCTCAAGCCATTGTCTGTAAAAATTGGTCGGTCGATAAGCAGGTAGGCTCAGCCGTTCAATCTTCAACACTTTCCATAGCAAAAAGTCAGCTAAGCGGACCGCATTTCTCCTTGTGGACTTTAGCAAGCCCTAATACAAGGTTTGGAACAATGTACTTATTGCCAAGATTGCCATATAGCTAACTTCTTACAAAAACGCCCAGGATACCAGAAAAAGACTTACTCAATAGAATAAAGCAATCCGCTGCCATATTAGCCACTCCTGGGGACAAGACTGATCCACTATGACTGCTGTATATAAAATCTCTGTGATCTCTGTTTCCTCGCCACTGGCCGGGACACTTAGAGAGGGATCGCTCCACCATCTATTTGGGTAACAACCACTTCTAGAAACAATTACTAGGACGCTGACGTTCCATAGGTATATACACATCCCCCTCCCCCTTCTTCCCGAAAGTGAATGAAGAAAACGAAGTAAAGTTCTACAAGATGGTCTGCATGTAGATTATTTATTATGTGAAATTTACATCGTAATATCACATTGATAGACATAAAAACGCTCGCAACAAGTAACATCTTTTACTACAACTTATGAATTGTCAGTATGAAGTGTATTCGAAGATCAGATACAACATCTTTTGCTTTTCGTATTCATTGCTTTTTCTGGGGGGAAGAATGTGATATAACGCCTGATCCAAAAATGATTCTTACAACTCTTATAAATATCACTGATGATTACAATTATGATAATGTCTAAATGGGAATATTGTTTAGTTATTACTAATTATCAGAAACAAAATTAATGTTGTACATTTATTTTATGTATGACAGATTGATTGAAAATTTAGTTGGGCTTTCGATAAGGACCGCGAATTTGAGTCATTCTGAAACGTCAGAACTTTAATAGGACTTTCGTTAAGGACCGCGGACCTTTTGGACTTCCACGGACCTAAAAGGTCCGGCCGACTTTCATGGTTTATTGGGTAGCTGTCAAGACAGAGCATACTTTCATCTAAATTATTTTACATAAGACAACAAACATTTATTTCCGGCAATTAAAAGGGAAGATAACTATATTTTGCTTTCAAGTCAGGAATAAAAGGGAAGATCATCATTGTTCTAAATATTAATTAATATTGCGTCGAATTAAAATCTATATATACATATATACTCAAATTGGTTCATTACATTTTGCGATACATTTTTTTGAAAAGTTTGCTTCAAACGATGTGCAAAATCAGTAAACGCACTATTCACAGTGATATTTATAAAACATGTAAGTATTTATCATTTTTAGTGTGTTTATAATGTTAATATTTGATGTGATCTGAACGAATTTCTTATTGCCTTATTGATAGTTGATTAGACAAAATAACATTCTTTTTAAATTGAAATTTAAACCGTCTCTATTTGATCTGACGTCGGTGTATTTGCTCTGTCACTTGTTTATATTTGAATGGGAAAATCTATACATATACAAAATTGCAAAAATGTTATCTGTACCATAGACAAATAAAACACAGAAAACTTTTGTTACTTTCATGTATAACGCGCTGTAAATTTTCTTCAATATTTAAATATATTTTATTTTCATAAATTTTATATAAATGGTTGGTTAAAAACAAGAAGTATCAACTATGTTTATTTTATTAGTTTTAATGGCAAATATTTATTTCATGCAATTTTAATATACGTTAGTTGACTGTAAAATATAATGTATTGTTTGTACATATATCTAACACTGTTCCCAAATAAACTGATTGCTGTCATTTCTCAGATATTATTTTAGAAAAGCTAGGCGCGTATCACCAAAGTGTAAGTATTGAACTGCAGTATACAGAATCAATAAAGATGAAATCTTTCTATTTAATTACTCTATCGATATGCACTATCTAATTACCAATTATACCTTGATGTACATAAACCTAACGTTTTGTCCTGCTTCCGAATATAAATTGAATTTGAATTTCATTAATGCATTGATATCTCGAATTTTGAATGATTTCAATGTCATAAAAAAATTGAGGCTATAGCTGTTATGTTAAATTGAGACTATACGCCATGTTTTATTTCGTTGTGTACCTTAAAAGGTGAGTTATATTTTCTTCTTTAAAATGTGAGCTGTTATTATGTTATACATATTTAATGATATTACTTATGTATTCTTTTGAATTGAATATGTTCTCAAAAATAGGTTTATTATGACGTCATTTCAATATGTAAGAAAAGAATAAGTTGTGCTGAGACTTTATATATTTATTTTATTTCCATAAAATATTGTCCACACATGTAATGTTAATATTAATTCTATAGATAATTTATTTTTTATATTTGTTGTGTTCTGTATGTTTATATGTCTCTATTTATCCAATATAAAGAGTGCTGTAGACTAGTAATATGAAAATCATAGGCGACATTAGCCAAAAAAGCATTCGGCGTTCAGCTCTCTTCAGAATCCCCAGACATAAAACATCATTCAGCGAAAAATCATTCATTCTGTCAGCCCCCAAACTCCACAACATTGCTGCTGCTAAAATACCGTAACTCATTTATTGTAGCTCATGTATCAATTAATTATTTTTCTCTTTAATGTCATTTGACACAAATAAACCATTTCTTCTTCTTAAGAAGACATAAATTTCTCCCTCCAGAGAATCTTCATCAGCGGAAATCTCGACGTCACAAGCATAACAGACAGACCCCAACACTCAACAGCCTTAATTAAAGAAACTTTGTAACTCGTCTTCTTTATGACATTCACTAGTATTTTATTATTTATTATATTTATAATTGTTATTTTATTTTATTACTTTTTCGAACGTTTCTGTAATTATTAATGTTTTTTCTGTTCCCTTTCTTCCCTTCTTCCCTTCTTCCCTTCTTCCTGTAAACATTTTGCGTCTGTCAATTTGTAATAAAGTCAATATTATTATTACTAATATTATTATTATTATTTTTATTGATTCTAGTAATTTTCTCATATTTGTAGTTTTATAATTTGATTATTGTTAAATACATAAATATATATATTCAATAAATTGTTTGGAATTTGTTAAAGCTTATAAGTTATAATATGTGATGATTAATTATATACTTTTGTCGCATATTTATAAAAAATTTTCAAATGATGAATAAATTTCAAATATACTAACAAACACGGTATCTACTATAGGGTGTGTCGAAAAAAACGGCGTTTTTATAATATAACATGTTATTATATATTATAGGTAATAATAGTAAATATATTAAAATCGAACAACAATCTTCTGTCAAAGTCAAATATAGTCTCCACCAATTGCACTAATTTCATGGAGGTCTTCCAAGAAGCGTTGCAATTAACATTGTAATTTGACCCTCGTCATCTTGTGGGTCATACATTTCTCCCACAGCATCCTATACGGACTGAATTTTCTGATAGATTCAACTCGTCAGCAATAATACGGATAGATATTGAATTGTCATTATCTATTAAGTCAGTTATTTGCCGAATGTTTTCATCTGTGCATACGGTAGATGTTCGTCCAGATCCTGCCTTTCTCTTGGCGCTTTCTCTATCACAATCATTGAACTCCTTTGCTATTGTTTGAATTCTTTGTAGACTTTTGACATTGTTTTCGCCTCCTGCATTTAGGTACTAAATATTCACGGATATCAAGAGATGGTATATTATTTTTTGCTAAAGTTGCAATAAAATAATTAACACATTCCACTTTGTGATCCATTCTTTGTTTTGCACAGGATAAATTATAAACCTAATAAAGCATGATACTGTTCAATGATTTCTATATTTTTTTTAATTTGAAATGTTTAAATTATTTTGAATAGAATAGTTGAATATCTATATAGCTAATAATAACCAATGAATAACCAATGATTTTTCATCAACGTTTGATGAATATACTATAAATTCAATTTGTATGATATAAAAACGCCGTTTTTTCACCTATAAATTTCAGTAGAAAGAAAAGTAATATATTAAAAACAATTCAGACGTCTTCTGAGTGACCGTTTTAGGTGCGATATTTCTGCCCTCTAGGCAACGTCGCTGGCGACCTACAGGCGATGTCGAAGGCGACTTTCAAGGGACGTCGCGGCGACTTTCTGTTACATGGGTATTATAGGTACAGCCTGATCTGCGCATGATGCACAAATAATGCAAATATAATTCTAATACTTTTGTAAAAATATACAGGTTGTTTGAAAAGTAATAATCTGTTAATTTAAAGATTATATACTGCATAGCAGCAACCAGGTTACGCTATTACAGCGCAGTTATTTAAAGTTCGCCGTAGTGAGTCATAAATGAGTGTAAAGTTTAGTATTTTATATTTCAGGAATAATATGTCCGTCTCATAGCATAGCTTTATATTTTATGAAGTTAAGT
>JAYRBW010018340.1:0-34236 GCA_036023295.1 Invenusta paracnida | reverse complement strand
AGCAGCAAATAACTAGTTTTGCCTACATTATTTGGTATGCATAGTCTATATTGTACGGGCACTTTATTTCGTATTCCAACGGCTTAAAAGTAGGCAAAACTGGTTATTTGCCTCTATCGAAAACTTTTTTATTATTCAAGCTATACTCCTATAAATTACATATTATTGTAGCTCTAATTCAGGCGCCCATTTCTATATTTTTGCTTTTCATATCAGTACTTTATATCATGTACATTCTGTGCATCTACTAAAACGGCCTGTTTGAAAATCGATCTCTTATACCGTTTTAGAACGTAAATTACAATCGCGTTGATGGGAATATAAAATAGCGAACTTTGAATATTTAAAGAAACATTTAAATGACGCTCTTTTTACCCAGTGTCTCTTGGTATTATTACTCGATGTTTATAACCCAAAACAATGACAAAGATTTAATATACCAGCTAATATCTGACTGCTAAGAACGTAGGCGATTTGTTGACATTGCGGTTGACCACAAGAATCGAAAAATGAGAAAGAAAATACTAATTTCTAGTAGGTCATATAGACGCTTAGTTTCACAGTTTCAGGGACCTCCGTGATTGGTTAGTTACGTTCTAAATATCGATTGATTCGTCACCTTTCTAGAAAAGACACCCAATAGGGCATTTTTTCCATTCGCGGATATTGTACAAAATACAATTGCAAGCTTTTATGTATCAATGTCACAATCAGACTTATTTTGAGCCAACAAGCTATTTTGTATACAATAGAAAAGGAAGTTCTACATATAATAATAACAATTCACAATAAAGTATATAATTAGCAACAAAACAATGTGATTGATTAATTTCTTTCCTAGAAAATACTGATTATATCAAACACTTGAGTGTAATTAGTAACATTATTATGTTTGGGGTACAATGTGCCCATTTATCTCCCCACTCAGGATTTGAAGGAACGCGGTGTGAGCGCTCTCTTCTGTCCACGACAACCCCGCCGCCCACAGTCCCGCCGCCACTGGTCTTGATCCCAGGCGGGACAGCCCGAGGAACCCGGTGTCAGGAGAACAGCACAGCCCCGGAGTGCGGACCCTGGGGAAACTGCTCCGTCTTTCTCACGTCCCGTGCACCGTGTCACGAGCTCTTCGGTGATGGACGATGTGATCCAATGTGCAACACACGAGGCTGCCTCTTTGATGGATTCGACTGTCAGGATGTCAAGTAAGCTATTTCCTTTCTATTGGTTACTTTGTTGGTATTGGTCGATAGTTGCTTGCTCCTTATTGGCTGTTAAAGCGCTTTGTATTGATCGATAGTTGCTTGCTCCTTATTGGCTGTTAAAGCGCTTTGTATTGATCGATAGTTGCTTCGTAATTGGCTGATAAAGCGTGTTTTATTGATCGATAGTTGCTTGCTCCTTATTGGCTGTTAAAGCGCTTTTTGTATTGGTTGTAAAGACGTGCTTCATTTGCATTTACTGCTGATTTTTTAGTTAAACAGAAAGTAATCTCGATAAGCGTAGAACCACAGAGAAATAATAGACATTGCTTTAACTCTTATTGATTTCATATGCATTATGCTATAAATTTTCGTGAACACATGTTTTATTTTAACACATTTTATGTAAATGGGGAAAAAGTAGTTTTAAATATTTCGATTAAATTAATAAATATATTCATACAAATTTATCGTACGTACCTAAGTTGTCTGTAATATAAGTAGTTTATTGCCTGTCTATCTAAAACTATTAAAAACGATTTAACAGCTGTTAAACATTTATTATTCAAAACATTATTATTGTGCAAACGCTTTTGTGCAGGTGAATAGTAGTATTAAACGGCATACAGAATCGATAAGAGTCAAAGCTTCGGGTATAATTATTCAATGCGTAGATTGTATTAAAATTAACTTCCACAGATAGTTATTCGATGTTGATAATGCTTTAATGCTTTTACTGTAAGAAGCAAAACGTCCTAATAAATTATACTTTCATCGCTATTATTCATTTCTAAAATTATTCGATTGTGTCAATATTAAAAAAAATGAGATGCGCGCAAACCCAACTTTCATATATGTGCGCGTATGTTTTATTTAGAACATTTATATTGTTTCTCATTATGGATTAAAAAAAATGACGCATAAATTGTAACAAAATTCTTTATTCTTTGTTTCATTTGACAGTAGTCATTATGTAAGAATCGTATCGATAAAGGTAGAAAATTAAAATAAATAAATCTTACATGTTTATTGATTGAAACATTTTATTTTAGCATTAGTTTAGCTATGTATAAAAACATTTTATATGTATTAATAAAAAAATGAAAGATCTAATTATCTAATTGGAGGCAATCTTATTTTTCAATGGTTTTGTAGGCTGATAAATTATTGATATAGAGAGTATATTTATATTTTAATTGCTCTCTGAAATACTTCAATTTGATTGGTGGAAAATTGTAGCCTTACTTTCAAACAACAGTTAATTCACCTGACACTAAGGAAGTCTATTCGAAAGAGTTAATTTTCCAATTAATAAAACGACTATTTTATTCTCACGCGCAAAGATAAACCATAAGAACCTCAATGATTGTTTGGTGACATGTTTCTATACTATTCTGGGATTTAAAATTGGAAACATTGCGATTGCGTGATTTGTGCGTTTTAAATATGGAAATTTAATTAAAATTTATAATGATACATTGTGTTTAGTTCGTGCAAATTGGTCAGAAGCAGGAATTAATGCGAAATATTTGATTAAATATCTTTTGCCAGCTAAACAAAATATTATTTAAAAAAAATATTTTAAATCAAAGGTTTCAAAGATTTTTTTTACAATTTTTAAAATATTTCATGATGTGTTTTATTGTGCACATCCACATTACTGACTATGTTATTTCGAAAACGTACTAAATATATTTTAACTTACCGTATATACTCGCGTATAAGTCGCAAATTTTATGACGAAATATTGACCGAAAAGTTGGGGGGACGACTTATACGCGGGTCAAACGATGTGATCTGGCTAGGGTAATCTACCTATCACAGTGACAGAACCTTAGATGTACCTCAGGTGCATATGTACCTTATGTTATAATGGTTTACCTATGTTTAGAACATTAAATTATACTGATACCTACAAAAATAAAATACCTACCAAGGTACCTACCTAGGTATACAAATACAATAACTTTTCAATGCAATCTTTGAATAATAGGCCTGAGTTAATCATATTATTAGAGAAGGTTGCATACAGTACAAGTCCTCAAAAGTTGGGGACGACTTATACACGGGTCAATGTTTTTGCACAATTTTTTTAGTCAAAAGTTAGGGGGGTGACTTATCCGTGAGAGCGACTTATACGCGAGTATATACGGTAGTTACTATATAGGAATCCTTGGTCTAGTCAATAGTATGTATCACAATTAATATTATTATAATCCAAATAACCAGAGAATGAGCGAAGCATTTAAAAAACTGCTGAAAATCTTTTTATTTATTTATAACTGACTAAATTTTAAGAATTACATTCAATCTAGATGTAGCTTCAAAGTAACATTTTAATATACTTTCAATAAAAATTCCACCTCAAAATTCATTCTGGGTTTTCCAAATATTGCACAAAACTAAATAAATCTTCCTTGAAATAGCGAATGGTTATATATTTAGCTTAGCACACTAAGAGTTTATATAATTATAATATTGAAATCAAATAGAAAATGTTATTTGTCTTAATATTATTACCATCATCTTTGTAAAAATTAAAGAAACGCATAAGTACTAACTGTTATATTAAATTGATTTAAAGATGATGAATTAATTTTATATTAAAAAGTATCTTCTCTCATCCTTTTTATATTAAACAATTTTTGTAATACTTATTTTATAGACTAGAAAATTCATCTGTTGCTCATTTAAACTGGACATAAAGTCAATCTACATACCTTGTCACAAAACGTTAATTGCGTTTTCATAGAAATGCAAGAGTTTGTGGAATATAAGTTGTTTATATTATATATATATATATAAGGGTGTATAAGTCCCTGATTAAAGGTGAACAACTTTAGCACAATAACATAACTGAAAAGTACAAAATCGATAAAGGCCTATAGAGACATTTTAAAATAATTAGTGTAGCTGGGAGTTTATGTAGAGTTTACTGACATAACATTATTACGATATTTTCCTTGTATTTTAGACAAATAATACAACAATATACAGATAATATCCGGGATAATTATAGAAGTGATTACTAAATATTACTGTAAATATAATATATATACATTAAATATTGTAAATTACTAAACAGGCAATTTAAGCATAATTAATAAGTTAAATATGAATAATATAATAATCTAGTAACTTTCTTAATACAACATTGTTAAAAATATATGCGCTAAAAATACAAATAAGAATAATATTGTTATTAGTTATTAAAAGCATAATATTAATAGAATCCTCCGTATCTTGGAAAATATATATTAAAATAAAATATACTACTGCATATATGAACAAGTAGAATAGGTTGACATATGTATTTTACTAAATATATGAATTTAAACTACTTTATACAATAATAAAATTAATATACTGACTAGGGACAGATCATATTAATATAATGCATTATTAATTAAAAACGCAAGAGGATAATATAAATCAACATCGATAATTAATAAAAGCAGTTACAATGTTCTGGAAAAAGTTAACTGAAATAATGTATTATATGCAATGCCTCCTTCAAACAGCAATAATGTAATATTTATCTAAATTTATCAATTTGGATACAAAGTTTTGATATTACAGTAACATGTTTTAAATAAAGCTTTCCATATTGTAGTGACGTAGTTATTCAGTATTAATGTTACACAATGAGTGCAGTTCAAACAGTAAAAGATATAACAAATACTGATAATCTTTGAAATAAACTATTATTAAACGAGACATAAGTTATAATAAATAGTGTTAAACTTATTAAGTATAGTTCACAACTATGAAGTTTGATTAAATTTGTCACATCAATAATACCGATATCTATTCTATGTGCACATGCATGTACATATTATTTATTTAATAGACTGCATATAAATTGTAAAACTACTATTCTACATTTATGAATTACATATTACGATATAAGCATGTTTTGTCATAAAAACAAGAAATGTTTAAATAAATATCTGTAATAAGCTTAGAGAACAGTCACTCTGTCGATATCGGTACAATAAGAATATAAAAGAAACATGTTATCACTTTTAGAAGGAGAGAAATAGAGAGAAGAAATTTAGAAATGAGTTCAAGAAAAAAATCCCTAGATACTTATAACCATAGAAATTGAACAAATCAATATATACAATAATATATATATATTGTTAATATACTAAAACAAATATCTATGCTTATAACATAACAGAATTGAACAACACGTCGGCAAGGCTAGCCATACATACAAACAAGAGAAAAAACTATACGATGAGAGGTGAAGATTTGGTCAGAAGTAAGTATACAGCTGTAGAATTGTGCTGCCGCACTTCCGCTACTTGCTGATGACGTCATGTGACGGCCAATCACAGACATCGGATATACATAAAATACATATAAAAGATTCGCGCCCTAAACTTTCACAATGTCATTTAATTATTGGCTAATAGGTTAAGCTAATAATTGAGCCCTATCCACTGACATAGCCTTACCGTAGGCCATGGTTAATTATTTAACCCTTAAATGATGTAAGGCCTTATAGTTATCAGCGGTGAATTAAATACTCAACTAAATTTGAAAATCAAACTAAAAATGTTTATTAGAAACATTTTTGATAATTTACGATATATTATAATTGATAATTTATCTAAATTATGAAAACAATCGTTGTTTGATTAATTATTTAAAATATTTTACCAAAATATGAAAATTAAATCAGAATAAGTGAAATATTATATATTTAAGTAACTGGATATCGTAATATTATTACAGTAAATAATTATATAGCTATAGAAATACATTTTACTGAATGACGATTTGTGCAATAAAAAGCATACATATCGAGTTGATCATATAATTCTTTGTTTTGCCCTATTAACGAAACCGAAACCGTGGTTTTAGTAGAATACCAGTCTAAATATATGCCTGTAAGAGAAACAATCCGATATCTGTGATGACGACCGGTAAGCTCGTTCAAGGGACAGAGTAAGCGGGGCCTTTATCAACATGGGTCACAGTTGTTGTTGTGGCGGTTGTATGGTGTGTCGAAATGCTCTGTCCAGCACCACCCTCGCGATAGACGCGGAATCGAAGATAACATTCCACTGCGTAGATCACGGTGTTGGCAATAGTCAGGATCTGATTGGGTTGGTTGGTTGGGAGATAGAGGGATTATGGTAGAATTTTTTTTACTATCTACAAGAACCAAATCTGTAAGTCCAAATTTTTTTAAAACGGCAAGAAAAAATAAAGGATGTAGTGGATGATAGAAGAGAAGACAGTTGTTCAGCAGAGACAAATAAAAATATAAAACCACAATCAATTTAACAAAACATATTTATTATTAAAAACCACTACCTAGATCATGATCATGCGTAAACAATGGAAACAGTGAAAAGGAATTAAAAGTTATTAATTAATATGATTAAAATAATATTAAATATAAGTGAGAAAGTTTCTGATTGGAAGACAGATATAACATGATTTGAATTAGATTAGATTAGAAGAATAGATTAGTGATAAAAACCAGATTGAAAGTCGATCAAATATTCATAAAAATAGGACGAGAGATAAGTGTAGAAGAAGTTTAAAAGTCGAGAAAAGTTTTAAGATATAGCAGCAATTAAAGTATGGGTAGACAAGTTTGGAATCTATAATTAATTTTTAAAATCTAGCGATATTATTATTAACAGAAAAGAAACCAGTAAGTATTTAAGTTTAAAACTTGGTCATTGTTTACTTTAATGAAAGCGGCGCGGCGTATGCAGCATAATATAAGATTAATTTAACCTAAAATATTAGATTAGCACAGTCGAACGTTCGATTGGATTAAGCGTCCATATATGCACAGTCAAACTCTAACGTTAGATCGTATATGGGAGAATCTATTAATAAATTCGGTAATACTATATCTATTAATAGATTCCTGCTTCCACGTGGAATTCTCATTGTTGCGCAAGTTCCCGGTGACATACAGTCCAGTGACTCACACATGAGTCTACGAATTCAGACATGTTTTTCTAAATTGGCAGTGTTCTTGCCTTTGCGTCCTTCATTCAACTCGTAATCTGCCTGTTTCGTTTTACTATCCTACCTTTGATGAAATCTATCCTACCTCGAAATATAAGGTTATTATAATTAATTAAATATAATTTTCTTCATTTACAAGAGCGTCACTGGCAATTTCCTTTCAATCTGATGCTGCGAGAGCCACATCTTCTTAATATCTATATAAGTTATTAAGCTTTCCTTCAAAAAGGAATTAAAGAAATGTTCTGTCCAATCGATATCTTACATAATACATATAAGCTTGTGTGTGTCATAGATAAAGGAATATTTTGTGTGGCCTTACTATTTTTAAAATTGTATATTACCAATTAATTCAAACATTTGCATTGCCTATACATTATTTAACTATAAAAATTCATTATACAGTAAGGTATTTTATAGAATTAAATGTGTCATAACGTTATTATATTGTCTCATAAGACCTGGCATTATAAAGTCCACGAAATAATGAAAATTTTGAGACACTTATGACACACCATATAAAATTAGGGATCAATATGATCAATATATTATCATTCAATTCCTGAATTGTACCCTGATTTCCGTTCGATAAATTGCACTGTATTGTTTATAGCCTTTAATTTTAACGTTAAATGGCTGATTATATGTTGAAAGGAAGGTATGGTAACCATTAAGGTGAAATATAGGTATATTATCAGTGCAAGAAAGACCTTCAAAGTATGATAATATACATAGTATACACACCATTAGTACATATAGTCAAAAATATAGGGATGTGGATAGTAAGGTTTGAGAAGCGGCAGTGTATCGTATGCATTCAACTTTAATCCCATTTCTAACTAAAAATTGACGGGTATAATTATAGACTAGCAATACATTTGTTGTTAGTCCATGAGTGTAATATACAAAACTATACACAAAATTATCTCAATCTTTACAAATACATTATTTTCATATAAATATATATATACATGTATAATATGTAGGTGTGTGTTAGTGTGTAAGAGAGAGTGTGTGTGTAATTTCTACATTTTATTTGTTTTACTAAAATAATTTTAAAATGATAAAATCTGACAATTACATACATAAAATGAGTAACAAAATATTCTTTGGAATTTATTAATCCGAATGATTTCATCTACCTATCGTTATACGAGTATAAAATAAAAATGCCCTTATAAAGGTAAATTTAAAAATAAAGAGAACATATTTTAAGCATATTAAATAGCAATAATTTTCAGGGTTTTCTGTCGATTTGACTGCTAAAATATTGCGATTAATAGAACTGAATAATATCGGTATTAATAATATTATCAATTGAAAGTGATAATTAATCAAAGGTTACTCATACGCATAGGAGCACAAAATATTAGGCACAAATAGTAACGGAAGAAATAGAATATTATATAGCGGAAATGTAATAAAATATGAAAATCTATTTACAAAGAATTTAAAAATAGAATTGTTTATGAAAAAATTAATAGAGTTGGAATCACCATTATCTCTCGCCTTACAGAATATTATACCAATAAAACGGCAGTGAAAATTACAATTGATGAAAGTAGGAATATAAACTGTATGGCTCACTAATGATTACAGGTGTACACATACATAAACAATAATAACATACAAATTTCACAACCAAAAAAGATAATAAAACAAGGACTTATCAGCTATTATATAAAATTTAATTACAAAAATAATGCTAGTGAATTTGAACTATTTTATGGATTTAAATGATATTCTAACCATTTTAATTCACCATATAATATTTAAAAATATATAATTTTAATATCTTTATTTTTTAAATAAAAATAAAAGGTCAATAAAATCGATATGCAGTTACTTTCTTTAAAGTAAAACATGGTTATATGAAGCTAAACGAGACAATGATATAATATAGGTTCAAAAGATGTTGGCAAATGTTTTTAGTAGATAAAAAGGGAAATATTGGTTTCAATAAAATATGTGTGATTACATAATTGCAATTTATCAAAAAGAATTGTGCTTCATTAAATCTTAGAATATAACACGGCTAGCTTATAATAGTCCTCTGGGTAGAAAAGCAGTTCACGAATAATTTCTTTCGCTGAATGAAGACTCAATATCATCTGCATAATTAGTTCCTATATCTCTGAGAATTTAGGGGCAACGCTAAGTAACACAAGAATGTATACCAAGAATATTTCATATAGCCTGTGCATTATATCTTACAATACAAGAAGAATGATAATAATATGGAATGCCATGGTTAGTCGTAGAAAATGTTATAGAACACTGAGAGACAGGCACGAATTTTAGCCAGGTTGTAGCATAAACATAAACCACTATGGATTATACCTACCTATCTACAGTATGTGCAGTATATGCAGTATATGTACACATTTGAACTGCAAAAGTAGAGAAGAAATCTTGGCAAAACAGCTAAACACAGTCTATAGTAGCTTAAAGCAGCTAGGAAAAACCCTTGGAAGGAAAAGAAGAGAAAAGAGACTTGATAGGAAGGATATTAGAAAATCGATAGAGCAAGAGTTTCGCTTGCTTCATCCTTGACGAACAAACGAGTACTGCAGGCCGCAAGTGGGTGGGGGGGGGGGGTGGAATGATTCGGTGAGTTTATGAATCACCTACATTCTGGTAAAATAACCTTTCAGTGTCACTTATAAAGCATTTTATAAGCACTTATAAAGCGTTTTAATTCATTCATTCGTTATTAAAATACAGCTTTTAGTATAATATATTATACCTGTATAAATTAATATTTTTAAACGAAAACAATAGGAACGTAATAGTATTTAATGATATGCGTAAAATGAGGCTAAATTTTCACTGAAAATTATTGCTAAAAATAATAATAATTATCACTTGAAGCTGACTCAATATTACAGCTTAATAATAATTCAATAATAAATGTTTTTGACTTTGTATGACTAGACCAAGGATGTGATTAGACTTATGAAAAAACAGGAACTATTATAGAGCCCCATCAGTACAACATTCAATAAAAAATCCAAAAAATTCTCCCAAAAATAATCTTATAAAGCAGAAGATCCTGCTCTACTACTAGACTTAGTTAAAGCTATCAAACAGAAGTGAGCTCATCTAAGTTTAGACACTAACAAAATAAATCGATACAGTGTCCTATTACTATTATAAATTATGAAGTTAGCCAATTTACTAGGAATGACTGATACAAAATTGATAAGCTACAAAACTATTATTCTGCATAACATAAACGTTGTATTATTATAAACAAGAAACGATACAGAGAAAATATATTAAATGAGCCTAATTTATAATTAGCAGTAGGTCGTTTGGATAAATGTCAATAATATTAAAATTGTCAGATAAGTCTATAAGCATAGTCAATTAGGCCTAACATTTCTCCTGAAAAAATTACTAACTGAAGGGAAAAATATTAAATTATAATCGGAATGTACAAAACTAAACACACCAATGTGTACTTGAAAATTTGTTTTGATTTCCAGGGTAAATAATAAGGTTAACTATACAGTCATGTAAATGAATGTAGCAAGTATTAAGTCACACGCTAGCGGGTATTATGAAGCATAAAAAGAATTCGACACAACTAAAATAATTCCTTATGAAAAAATATATCTATAACATAATAGAAAACAATTTAATTATACTTATTATAAACTTAAGCGTTGTAACCTAGTATTAATTCTAAATACTAGGTAATAGCCATACTTCTAAAATATCAACCGGAACGTGAACTTAAACACCAACAGTATAATATTGAAAAAATCGATCTCAGATGCAGAGGATAACAAAAAGAAAGCATACTGATGCAGCTACAATCCTTTGAAACTCTCTGCTCCTAAACTATCCAAACGAGACAGAAGGAATTATAAAGCATAACTATTGCTTTATAGCCTTCCACTCTCTCGCCTATAGTAGAAGTTTCTGTTAGGTACCCTGCTTGCTTATAATCGATCCTAAAGACTCCGACCGTATATCGCATTCCATTATAGAAAGATAAGAAACGTTGCCAGATTTGTCTTCGCTATAATTATTGTCGAGAGAATAATTTTAATACACAAATAATGGTTTATGTTTGTCTAAAAATAAATATGACAAAATAAACAAATAAAAATAGCTCTAGTATGGCACAATCTATAATACTTTCGATATTACAAGTGTAATATTTAAAATAAACCTTTGGCAAAATACAGTACGGATAAACAAATAACAACAATAAAAATACTTGGAGTGTTTACTAACGTATCATCGCTACAATGTTTATTAAAAAAAAATAACGTCCAATGTACTAATAACAAATACACAACGAGTCATAAATAATGTTTTCAGTATAATACATTGATTAAATGAATATTTATTTCGTGTCGATCTAATGAATTTAATAAATAATTTATCTTACATTGTTATATTTACAGTTAATTATCTACCGAATAGTAAAACTAACACGAAAGGTTATTATTATTATAAAATTGAACCACAATATCTGTAAAAATAGAAATGAAGTATGGCAGACCAAAGGGTTCAGTCACGTATATCTCACTTATGTGATAAATAAGCACTTATTTAATAAATAACTCACTTAATTAATAAATAACTCACTCGCTTCTTTATTAAATAACTCACTTAATTAATAAATAACTCACTTGTTTTATAAATAACTCACTTATGTGATAAATAACTCACTTATTTATTAAATAAGTGACTTATTTATTTAAAAATAAGTGAGATATTTATTAAATAAGTGACTTATATATCACATAAGTGAGATATACGTGACGGAACCCTTTGGTCCGCCATAATAAAGTGGGATAATGGGAAATAAAAAAAGAATAACAAAGCGAAAACATTGTTATGGCGCTTCCATAATCTAAGTGAGTTTTCCATGTGGAAGTGATTAGTGTTTTAGCAGTATTGATGTTTATAAATTGTCTGATTCGATACAGGTTCCTGGGTAACAGAAAATATTTATGACGAAGATTGACATCTGATTATAAAGTGAAGAGAGGAGTCAAATGAGTCAGACTCTGAGAAGTTTGGCGAGAGAGTGGTGTTAGTGCCAAGGATATTAATGTGAGGCAGAGTTATTTGAGAAACTATGTGTCGAGGGCCACAGACACAATGTTTTTGTCAGGAATTAATTTACGAAGATTCGAAAAAAACAGTTAAAAATAAGGTGGGCACAATGAGATAATAATATGCAGATGATAGAATTAATATGAATAGGGGTGAATGATATATATACAGCGGTGTCATCAGCGTAATAGTGGTGGTGAAGATTATAGTGGAGAATAATGTCAGTAATAGGTTTAATACATCGAACAAGGGACCAAAAGTTACTAAAAAGTATAACTAAATATTATATACTTGTACATAAAAACAATAGTTCAAGGTTACTGAGCAATACATAGTAATATTGCATGCATATATATACTTTTATTAACTTACCAAATAAAATGTAATAAATTCTATTAAAGTGACACCAAAATTGAATAAAATAAAGAGCTAATTTTATGGTATAGCATCACTCATAAAAAATTTAAAAAGAATTCATCTAAAAATTCAAACTAAAGCATAACACTATCATCATTTGAGTTCAGGAAAAGGGCGAAAAATAAATTTAAAATATATCCCAAAAAATAGTGTGGGTTCTTAGCAAAACAAAATTTGAAATTTAAAATGAAACTATGACAAAAAGACTGGTAAGTACGGAGCAGAACCACAGTTTATACTTTTGAAGCGACTCCTGTAAAAATTGGAAATATAACTTATGTATATTAAAGTTTAAGAGAAACTGTCTCTGATATTCTACTTCTGTGTTGTAGAATATAATAAAATCAAAGGAAAGTCAGCGTTTGAAGAATTAATAGTGTCTCTCACTTAATATACATACAAAGTTTAAATCCATAATTTTAAAAACTACCTGACTGTATATAACATAAAAATACAGATTATTCAGAACGCTACGCCTTTACAATGTGACACAGTGCATTTAGTAATAAAACAAACACATACAATAATATCATACACAATGTAAAAAACCTTATTGTGACAGATTTTTTAAGCTTGCCTGTCTGCTAATCAATACCTTTAAGACTTCATGAAATATAATTAATATCAGTTTATTTACTTGTATGTATATATAAATGTATGCACAGTAATCATTCCACTACATAAACAAGTTAATTTGCCAAAGAATAAGAAATGTGTTTTGAAGTTAAGTTAAACTTAATAGATGCATAAATATCTAAACATTTCTGCAGATATAGAATTACACAACCGTACAAAACCCGATACCACAAGGAAAGAACGCAAAAGGAGCAATCAACTCAAATAAAAACGAGTTAAAAGAAGATAAATGCTGACAGTATATTAAGCTCTCTATTCCCTCAATTCCCGAGTCTAGTCTATAATATATGCATATGCATGAGTGTGTCAGTGGTGCAATCATCCACTGATAGTTAATCAAATCAAAATTCATTAATTGTTCAATCATTGATTAAAAAGCATAACTCTTAGTTAAAATATAATGCAACGGAGAGGAGAGTGTAGTATTATCTGCAAATCATTCTTGATAAATACATTATAATAAAACTTGGACAATAAATAAAATTATTTTTCTAGAAAAATAAAAGAAAACCAGTGCAAACACGTCACATAAAATAAAATATTGTACAAACAATTATAATATTGCTTCTTTATAGAGCAAGTTTTAAACTAACAAGCAGGCAGACATATCGAGGAAATAAAGGATTTTCGTAACACTAAACAAATCGATCCAAGTGTTGTCCCGATGCCACTAAAACTTCTGTTGCCATTGTGATATTATAAAATTTGTGAACTCTACCATTTGAAAATGTCTTCGCTCCCTTTCCATTACTAAGCAACCCTGCATACACTAAAAAAGGATCGGGTTTACGAGTTCACAAACGGGACAATTTCGCCATCGAGAGAAGTGTTTGTGTGAGAACGAAATAAAAAACAAATAGCCCCAGGCCCCTCCTATAGACTTCTCTGTCCCATATGGAGCTCTTGTAGAACAACTGTGGTCCAAGCTATTAATATACCATATTTTCGCAGCTCGATACTGTCGTATACCCCACTCTTAGCATATTGATCTTGTTTTGTCAATAATAAAACAGTGCTGCAGAATATGCCTGCTTGCATGCCTGCCTGTCTGCAGATAAGGAGCTAGTGACATCCTCCCCTCTGTATATCATTATCATAGACAAAATAAGAACATCTATAAGTGCAGTGGTGGATGAATGGGTAGATAGAGCTCGCAAAGTCAAATGGAATCTCTAGAAGTGGCTGTTCATTATAATAAACAGCGGTTGAGTCAATGAGTCTGATTCACTATGTAACTGGATAATCGAATGGAATTAATTGAAAAAATCACAGAGAACATCACAAACTAATATCATGACTAACGATCCATTTAAATTATTAGATTGATAAATGTAAGAAAATTCTATTTACATAGAATTAATCTTTAAGTGTTTTATTGTTATGTTGCCAGCAACATTTCTGAAATATATAGTAACGTATTCTACTGTTTCACAGGTTCAGAAATTAAACCATATACATTATATTAAAACATAGTAAAACGTTGCCTTTAATTATAATGGTTGTCTCATTATCTTTAAAAAAATAAAACATGCTATAAATAGGTACACTTTACGATTTTTCATACAAACTATGTATAACACAAATAAATTATTAAAATTAACCTAATTTCAATAATTGATGCCATAATGAAAAAAACATTAAAAATAGAACACTGCGTTGTTTGTAAATAATTTACAAGAAACGTTTAAAATCTATTTATGTAGTATTACCGCTACTTTCAATATATCAAAAAGAAATAATGTTTACATATAGTAACTATGGCAGCTAAAATAGCTTAAAAAAGCAGCTTAAAATAGATAGCAACAATTTGTTTATAATATTTTAACTAATATTACATCAAAAAGCCATATTTCATACATTTGTTCATTAATATAGCTATGAACAACAAAATAAAAATTAAACATATTTTAAATAATAATTGAAAATTGCACACTCTTAATAAGGCAATGAATAATCCCAAACATGGAGAAGTGCTGTAAAATTGTTTACGTAAAATAAAGCAAATCCTAAATAAAAACAAAACTATAGTTAAAATTCTTAGCAAATTTTAAGAAAAAATCTATTCTAAAAAGATTTATATCGACAAATATTTTGCTATACAAAGATGCTAAAAGATTTTAGTTTGGGTGATTGGCGGTTTGCACTGTACGACGCACTTAAAGAGCACCTTACCAATATATACCTTATACTAATTGTATGTGTTAGTTTTTGCACTAGACTATAATTACCGTGAGTGATAATTATCTGAGACGAACTCTATATTCATGAAACAATAATGTACGAGTACATACAATGTTAAAAGAGAAAACTAGGCGTTAAAGGATAATATTAAAGAAAATGGCATTCAACATACATAGTACTACATGCGGTAAAGCTAGTGCGAAATCAATCATCTATACATGTATCTCCACAGAGAACGTTGATGTTATACGGTAAAGTTGGTTGCTTTCTGTATGCTTACCGCAACAGAATGGAACGATCCAGCACATTTCTTTTAAACTGTACCTTAAGGAAGGAAGAGTACACTGTCTAACTTAGTTTAGAAGGTAAAGGTGGACCCTGTTAGCACCATTATATACCTACTATAAGGTGGGTATCCGGTATCATAAGGCATAATGTATTACTTACTACTTATTTTGGTCGACTATAAGGATGCATAATAGTATGTAATGCACATTTATTCAGTATGGCTACATAAACGCATAATATAAATATACTAGGTACACGGTAAACCACATATATTTTATTGATGTACAGGAGAAAGTGGTAAATTTATTAAATGTGTTAGTAATATTACGTATGTGTGTAAAATATTAAACGTATACTGCATCACAAGATAACTAGGACGCGCAAAAAGAGATCGACTACGAAGCTATAACCAGATATGTACGCGTGTGATAATGGTTACTATAATGATGACGAAACCAAAGGAAAAATCACACATGCGCATTTTCATCATCACCACCGCAGCATTCAACAAGTTTAAAACTGAATAATGTAGGATTATAGCTCTGTTTGTAAATCAAGCTTATGTTTTGTAGGAGTGTGGGAGGGGGGGTATAAGGTTTGATTTAAACTAACTTACAATTTCTACCCCAAAAATAGTCAACTGCGATTATCAAAAAATCAATACTTCGCCATAATATAACCTTGTGATCTATTATGCTATCAAAACATGCTTATGCATATACATAATATAATATATAAAAACTAAATTGTAAGGTAAGGTATATACCGTGGACAGATTACGGTGAATTCTTTCCGTGTACAGATAAGCATAATTCTAGTTCATAGGGGTGGGAAAAAAAGAGGTGCTAAAAATCACAGCATACATCTTATTCTTACTACTGTCATATTGGTGTAGCAGGGATGCAGGGCATCTTAAAATTCATATTTTGCGTGTACGCACATACGGTGTATAACAGAAAAATGTGTACACAAAATTATAAACCGTAAAACTCATTACAAGACAAGGTCGGAAACTAGGAATTGTACCTTCGTATAAAAAATATTTTAAGGAGGTCAGAATATTTGAAATAAAAACGCATGCCAACAAACACAGAACTGTATTCTATACACCTTGATATACTCCTATAATATTATAATATATAATTGATATATGTACAATTCCAGATTACAAAATTGTGCATTTAAAAGCAGTCCTTAATTTATTATTTGGTGAAAACTAGTTTATAACAACCTGTCAACTAAAAACGAAAGTGAAATGCATGAAATTTAAAAATACATAGATTATATAATTATCTATTAAAGTTGAGACAATCTTACATATAAATTTGTTGTTCAAATAGATATATATCGAACATCATGTTATATTGTTTGAGAATGTCAAGGCTCTTTGAAATAGGTTAAATATTAATGCAATATATTGTAATAAACCACTCAGAAGTTAATTTTAGGATTGATTATTTTTCCAGAATGCACGGAGATTTACTGGGATAAATGCCATATTTACAACTTATTTCCCGTGCATTATTTTTTATTGACTTTTTATGAAATGCACGAGGACAAATTGCAGAACAGCGCAGAGAAAAATCGATTAATAACATTAACTATACATAAATTTCACCTTTAATATATACACAGTTAATACAATCTTGATAAGTGACTAACATAACTTGTGGCTATCTCTATATTCTTAAATGATATACAGTATTATGAATCCGTAACAAACAAAAATGTACTTTAAGTGAAAGTAAAACGCAACTTAAAGAATATATTTTCATAATAATTTTCATAATAGTTTATTTAAATCAATACAGATTATAATACTAGAGGAAAAAGCTTACCTCATTTAATAATATTATGTCCACTATTAACTGATTTTGTTTAAAAATTAAAATAAGACTTAATATTTTTGTGGTGGCATAATACATTTATGGTAATAAATCTACCGAATATAAGATATATCTAGAATATAAAATGTAGCCTGATATATGTTTTGGGACAAATTTATTTAGAACACCGTGGTTCATTAAATAAAACGTCGAATTGCAGTAATTCAATTAAAACGCAAACTAATAAATCAAACAATCCCTTAAAATTCTAGCTATCAAGAAATAGTAATTTAATCAACACATGGAAATTATTTAAAATAATGAGTACTTACAGCGCAAATAATGGGTCCGGCGCGACCATGGGTGGTAGAGACAGACACAATGAAGGCGATCAAGTGGAGGGCAGCGCACACTACGATGACAATCATCTCCTGGAGGTGTAGGGAGGAGAAGGAAAGCCATGAGAGACAGCACAAGTAGATAGCTATGGGTACAGCCAAACAATAATATATATCATACACTACCTAGCTTTATTCTTAGCTCAGAATGAATAATATAATTATTACTAAAATAACACTTTGAAAACTATACATTTTTATCCAGCGTGATTTGTTTTACTGATTTTACAATCAAGTAAATAATAAAAATAGACCAATCAATTAACCCATTACGCGAGTGGAATCCTATGAGATCACCTACATACATACCAAATCCTAAAACAGACAAATTGTCATGTCATTAGACGCGGATGGCACTGAATTTACATTATAGTAAGCAGTTAAAAAGATATGTATGATTCCCTATTAACCTTATTTTATTTTGAAAGAGTAGAAGAGGACATAAAATAAGACATTTTCAGCTATTATTTAAAAATATAAAAAAACATCCACAATTTTGTCCTTCATTTATTTTCTTTATTTCAATTTTTATGGGGGCTATAACATAATACGAGTAAAATAAAAACCCCACTCCTTTCCATTAAAACTTAATAGCGAATGTAAACAGCACAAAATCCCCTGTAGTTCTAATTTAAAACATGAGTAAAATAACACTGTTGCCTATTAAGAATTAAATTTCTCTTATATAACATTTATAAAAAATAATTATTAATTTTTTAATAAAAATGTCATTACTTGATTAATAATATATTCCTCTCCTTTTGACGAATTTATTCTTTTAACATAGATTGAAATTGCTGCATGTATATTGTATAGGTGTGTGTGTGTGTGTGGAGTATGTCTTTATATTCAGTGTTTGTGAAAATATTACAATTTAAAATAATTTAACTACTCCAAAGTAAAGTTTTAAACTAAGTGTACAATTACACATAACATATCCTCTTTAAATAATTAAATAAATAGAGCTTATTTTAACGGCAAAAAAACTATTTTTTATTTACAAAAAATATTGATTAGTTTTTAAACAAGTCTATACGTTTAAATGAGTTGGAATCAAAAAGTAATATATTTCAAAAATAACTTTTAAAATTGTTTAAATACCTAAACAATTTATTTACGATAAACCCAAATTGCATGAAAATAATATAATAACGACATTTCGTGTTACAAATATATTATTGAATTAATCAAAAATCTCACGTTCGTAGAGATAATATAAAACTAATAACATATAACTGTGAAATAAAACAGAGCAACAAAACGTAAACTTACCAACTTTCACATGACTAAAACAAGGGAGTAAAGGAAGTTACACATACTTTTACAGTCTTATTTGATATTAAAAAAGAATTGTATTAAGTCCTGTCCCGGACTGATATCTTTTTTTAATTTAAAAAAATCATACAAAAACAAGGATTTCTAATTCATCAAATGAAGCACTTAATTGCATAAGTTATTAAGTATTTTTTATCTGTATTATAATAAAATTTCAGATTCAATTAATGTTTAACTATTATTATACTAATATAGTTTAGTCAATTAGGAAATTCTTAATACATGTTGGATAAAGCTACCATGCATGTAGCTTTTCGAAAAACCTATGAGTATAGAGATTAAATTTAAGAAAGCTAAAAAATGAGACATTTGAATATTATATAAAAGGGCACAAAATAAATAATTATAAAAATAGGTAAGAAAGACTTTATAAGAGATATATCATCTAAAGTTTTACTATATATTGGGTATTGAATGTTATAATAAGTTTTTAAATTCATAATTAGCTAACGTTTTGACATTTAGAATAGTATCAATAATATTAATGAATAGAGGGGTAATAGACTGTAATTTTCATAAAAATTAAAGCTACAATCACAAAACAGAACATTAAAACATATCTAAAATATATTGGCTGCCACTAGGATGTAATTGAGCATTACATTTAAGCTTGATGTACTCAATTTGAAGGGCTTCTCTAATCTTATTTTTAAAGTCATGATTAGATTTGTTAAAAATTTATATTGATCTAAAGAAAAGTTATTACAACATTGGTTGACCTGTAATAAGTGGATACTAATAGCGGAATTTAATTTAACATTTATGTTCCGAGAATTTCGACACCAATAGTCGTTTGGTTTTGCCTATATAGAGATAAGGTCTGTATCCACCAAATATCTAAATTGATATACGATGTTTAAGAAGATCTAAATGGTTTGGTGATTCAGACCTTACTTATCAATCATAGCAATGTAGCAAATCCAAACATTTGATTTCGAAACATAAAAATGTTAAATTAAATTACACAATTTGCAATCATTCATTACAGTGCAACCAATGCTGAATAACTGTTCCTTAGATCAATTTAAAAATGTTGAGCTTTTAAAGTTTAATTCTTTATTATATGTATGAAATCCTTTCTATGTATATACTTAAAATTTGAATCATAATTTTTCCCCATTTATACAGACTTTTTTTAAATATACAGTAATTAATTAAATCATGCATTCATATAGCTATTTCAAACAAAAACAAATAAGAAGAGCTACATTATTTTATGGGTTTTCCTTAAGACTAGTTAGGCTATAAATATTGATATTACTATTGAATGTCTAACTAGTCAGTATGTAAAGTATACAATCATTAAACAATAAATTGTACATCAATAAAATATAAGCAAACTCGATAGACTTTTTTAGACTGCAGATCTAGTTGAAAACAGTATTCAATATCTAGGGAAAACAATAAGTAATAAGCCAGGTACTTACACCCAACACTCGCTGCGGTGGGAGTCGATAGATAACATTGATAAGGTAGAGCAAGAATATGATCAGTGTAACAAAGAAGGTGATACCAGCCACAAAGCTGACAAATCCTCCACTTCCCTCATACGAATAATAAGAGGCACCAGCCGTGATGAGAATGACAAAATTGATCGCTATTTGGGTGATCTTGAGTATAGCAGGAATTTGATGGATGTAAGCCTGATTGAGTCCAATGGGTGGTGGGCCCTCACTAGCTGCTGGAGCCGTGTGGGTCCCCTCATAAGTTGTCTCGTAGGCACTTGGCATTGTATCCATGGTGATGATTGGTGTATTAATTCACTTTACACATATATAGGTAGCCTGCAAGCAATGTAAAAACAGATGAAATGTAATATAATTTATTAATTTCAGAAATTACTTATCACAGCTTACACACCAGTAGCATGATAAGTCAAATGAAGCTACTCTTCTAGGTAATATATTTTAAAATATAATTTGTGAATTATTGCAATATTACTGCTGTTATAAATTAAAGCATTTAATTGAAAACTAACTATGTAATATCTCAATTTGGTATTTATAGTATAATATTGCTAAAAATGGTCTAACCTGTTAAAATTTTAATTTGAGAGCATGGTGCATATTATTTTGTTGACAATGTAAGTATTTAATAAATGATTAATTGATTGTAGCTCTGAATTAAAGGTATATCTATTAATATATATGTGATATGTAATATATGTAGAAAAACAATTTACAACGGAAAAATTTAATATATATTAGTTTTCTCCAGTGCATATATGTATATATAAAAGTTTGAAATGTATCTATACAAAAAAAGTAGTTTTCTAATCAAAGACTTATCGATTCTTACCAAGTAATATATTAAGGTAGGGGTACATATCAAGATTCATCTCAAGGTACAAAGAACAAATGAGCATCTCATCACTGATCCACCAGGATCAATTTGTATATCAATATATGCATAAACATTCAGTAATCAATCTTTTCAGCTGTGGATGAATAAAAACTGTACAAAAAAATTCCATTTTACAAAATATTTGCACTAAAAATATGGTAAGAAATCTTCTCTTTCATGAAGATTGGGAAAAACGTATCTCCAATCTTAAATGCTAATTACACCATCATTACTAGAGATAACACTTATGGATAAACTCAACATGTTATAAAACATACATACATGGTCTATATTTTTTGTTTTGTTTTGAAACTAACTAAAAGATAATATATTCCAACAAACAAAAATATTTAGCAACAGTTATCAAAAAGATGATTAGCATTTAAGAGCATCAAATAACTCTCATAAACATGTACCAAGTTGAATATTTGTAAAAAGAGTGATGACCAATCAAAAAAGAAGCAAGGTGTAAAATACTTCTAAGACATGTTGCAAATTATTAAATTATATATTTCTTCCCTTTAGAAAAGCAAGTATATTAACAAAGAAAATTTCACTAGAAAACCAGCTTAAAAAAATAAATGTCTATTTTTTCCTTGAATTAGATGTGTTATAAACTTTAAACAATACAATTGTGCCAATGGCAATTTGTTGGCAACATTATATGTATAACCTGTAAGAAAGAGTTTTGGGCATTATAATTTGTGGTAAATGTTATATACAAAATATTTTAAAATGTATACATATTATATGCATGAGGGTTATCATTGTATTACTAAATAATCAATGCTTTACAGAGTATCATGTTTCAAGGTATATGCATTCAAAATTAAATAAACAAGAATATCTAATTAGTTTTGCACTAAAAACAACCTTTTTAAAACACAGTCATAGAGATTTAAAAGAACAAGTCAAACATGATATATAATCTATCTATAATTACAATGTCCCTCAACTAAAGGGCAGTCTCCTTGATTCCAACATCACACCAGTGTTTTGATGATGGTACCTTTGTGACTCTGGCCTTCTTGAATGGGAGCTGATAACTGCTACAGAAACACATCATGGACAGCCTCCAGACAATAGTGCTCTGAGAAGACAAGATGGCTGGGCAATTTCCCATGTCCCCTGTTAATCAGCTGGCTAAGTGAGGTCACAAGCATACAAGTTGGTATTGGACATTATGTCAGGCCAGTGTATGTTGAAACCAGCCTGCAGCAGGTTCAAATATGTAGTATGATGTTCCTTTTGAAGGAAGCAGTGGTGGTCCAAGTTTCAGCATTATAGAGCAACATGGCTCTACTGTGGCTTGAAACAATTGAGTATGTAGCTTGCATGGTAGACTATACAAGTTCCAGATCACAGAGCTTGTTGCTAGAGAAAAGGCTAATTCTCAACATTGAAGAAAGTTGGTCAGGGATGGAGCCTCCTAGGTACCTACTTGAAAGTAGAATATCATGGAAGCAATTGTGTAACTCTATAATTGGAAGTGTAAGAGATATTAGCAGTTGGGTTAGTGGGGACTGTAAGCACCTCCATCTTGGTCCTGTTTATTTGTAGGTCAACACTTGATGCAACTGACACAAGATAGTTCAGGGTTTGTTGTGTGGCTTAAAGAATGCAAAAAGGGCCAGATCATTGGCATAAACAAATAAGGCAAGTCTCTTTTCCAGATTAGATTCCTACAATTGCATAATTTACAAAGGAAAAAGTCATTTATATATATTTTTTTTTCAGTATTGTTCAATATTCAGTAAGTACCCACTTGAGTACAAGAACAAATAAAAATGGGTCTAGAGTTACCCTTCAAGACACTAGATGATGTCCTTAAAAAGTCCCTGGGTTCATTGCTGGTCAGGACAAATTCATTGTCATTTTCATACAATGATATAACAGCACAAATGAGTTTGTTTGGGACATTGTAAGCAGACATAATTTCTGAAAATGACAAGTTGGCTGACACTGTCAAATGCCTTTCCAAAGTTCATAAACACCATGAATAAGTCAGTATTCCTTGTTTGTGCTTTTGATTGTGCCCTTGGTACAGCCTTGACTCAATAACATTGAGCCAGATGACTCTCTGCATCACCAGAAAAATTTTGTATATGTTCAATTTGGTTCTCATTACACATTATTTCATTATGATAATAATTATATATATGGAAATATAAATTGTGATTAGACAAACATTATATTCTTAGTATAATAGTGGAATTTCCCTGGCATTTTAATTGCCCTTAATAATATCATTTGCAGCTATTGTGACAATAATATATAATAGTCCAGATATACTCCTATATTTAGGGGGATGGTCCTCAAATCCACTTGTACCTTTGCATTATTTTACTTTCCTACAATATAATTAATAAACAAATTTAAATTAACAAAATTTACAAATCTTCACACCGCAAATTAATAAATACTTTATACTTTATTAACTTTCACAAATTTCCATTCACTTTTTCTAGTCTCCATATTAAACTACATAGAACTTCATACAACTTTGAACAAATCTTTCATACCTCAAATTATATTATATTTACAAATTACATTTGCTGAATACATTATAATTTGTATTGTAATAATATACCATATATTTTATTGAAAGAGGTTTTAAATAAATAACTATCTTGGACGTTTTTTAATAATTCCTGTTCAGTTTCAATTGTATTAATTAAGTTATTAAATTAAATTGTTAGTTATGTATAAATGATATTAACCCTTTAGACCTAGATAGATCAACTACTGGTTCATGACAATAATTCTTAAAATATTCTGTTAAACAGAATTTAAAAAATTAAACTGCAAAATTTCTAGAAGAATACACATAGAAAGTTTTAAAAAATTCCAATAAATATTCATAGCACAAGTGGGATTTTTGTTTTTATTGGCTGTACATTTTGTATGAAATTTAAAGTTATGTTGATACTTGTTGATACACACACAACTAATTCTGTAATTTATTATTAAAAATGTATAATATACCTATATAACTATTTATGTGCATTAGTTTCTTTGTTTAAATTTTTTAGCAGATGTTACACATTAATAGATTACTATATTCTATATTAGAATAATGTTTATCTTAAATATAATACCAGGGTTCGAAATTAACTTCTAGACTCACTAGCCATCGGGCTAGTTAGTTTGTAAATGAACTAGCCAAGGCCTCTTTCTACTAGCCCGCAGAATTAAAACAAAAATAATTCCATAATCTGTATATTGAACATTGTCATTATTGATTGCATTATAAATAATATCATATATAATATTAATTTACAGTTGAGTAGTACAATAAGTCTTTTCAGTTTCAGAGTACAAGTGCTATTTAGTAAAAGCAACAGAAAATGATTAATGTTAACATATGGTAGAGTAGTACAACTACAATGCAGCTACACAGTAAATGCATAGACCAACATAGACAGTCTTTTCTTTCACTTTAGCAGATATTGATGGTTCCAATGAATCATACACGTGTGTGTGGTATTATAAACAAAGACTTTAAATAGAATTATAGTGATTGAAGTATGTGATTATGTACTAGCCAGCCAGGCATGTGACATTGAATGTCAACACGCCCAAGAAGTAAGCCACATGCCACTGGCGTCCAGGCGTGTGCTAATTTCAAACCCTGCATATATAATAATAATAATATTATATTTCTAAAGTGCTTAAAATCAAAATGATGACAAAAGTTCTATTACATGATTTTCAAAGATTATAGATTACTAAATTTGAGTCATTATAACTGAATTGGTGTAATTGATAGTTAATGAGAAAATAAATAAGTTTTTAGTAGATTTAAAAGAAGTAAAAACAGTGTTTTGATGCAGACATGGAGGCAAGACATTCCACAGACATGATGCTGCTACTGAAAAGGCTCTGTCTCCAGTTCTTTGAGTTATTGCAATGGGGACATGAAGTAATGGCATAACTGACTGACAAGTATCTCTGCCAGTAACTAGGAGCCATAGCATATCTTTCATGCACTAGGGGGCATGACCATTCAGAATGTGGTGCACTATTATAAGTACTTTAAGAAGAGCTTTACTTCATTAATAATAGCCAATGAAGGGAATGAAGAAGTAGGGTAGACAAAGTTCCCCAAGGTGAACCCTACAATACAATAATAAATTATTGTAGAAGTAGGTATATTAGAATTTATATTAAGATAAGTGTCTCATATATAAGCACTTTTCTGTCCATAGGTAAGGTTTTTAACATCTATATTTTGTGATACCTGTATAAATGAATATGATCAAATATACACTGAAAATACATAAACATAATTTAATAGCTTGATTTTAGATATTTTAAAGATGGAAACAGAGAATATATTTGGTATATTAGGAAAAAACAAAAAGTCCCAATTAATTATAAAAACATTTAAAAAAACAAAAAAAAATGTAAGGAGTCAAAGAGGCAAAAGCAATTAAGAATGAAAATAAAAGGAGGCAAAAAGGATAAAGGAAAATTGATAAAAAGACTTTAAATATTAATTATAATAAAAAGCAGTTTTATAAAATTTATTCTATTAAACAGAGAAGTAAAAAATAATTCAAATATTGTTTAAAACTATATGATACTTATTGGCCATTACAATTTGGAGGTATCTCCAACAACTCTGAAAAAATAATTTAGAGCTATTTTTTTAATTTATTGTTAAGTTACTATTTAAACAAAAATTGCTCTTTGGAAAAAAATTGCCAATAAGTCTAATTTAAATAAAAGTATTAAGATTAATTCAACAATAATGGAATAATGATATAATTTTAACTGGAGTATACATTTTATGTTACATGAGTACCTTTATATGTGAATACCAATAAATCAAAAATACCAAAACTGATAATATTAATACCAAAAAATATCAAGATATTACAAAAAACCAAATCTATTTTTTATAATTATATAATATATATAATAGTGTTGCCACTCAATAAAATGTAAAAAGTCCTACAGGTGCAGCAAAATACTGCTAATAAATATGAATAACTTTGTTATGTATAGTATTCTTTATTGTGCAAACTCATAAAGGGAATGTCATAAAAACTAGGTAGAAAATACATTATATATGCAAATGCAGTCTGGCAAATTTTAGTTTATTTTCCAAATTTTTGGAAGTGAGTTACTCTTTTCTTTTTGTGTCAAAGCTGCAGCCTGTTTGATTGATTCCAAGGTGGCCTTCTCCAAAGCTTTTCTCTCAACTCTAAAATTTGAGCTTTTAAAATCCACATCCAATAATTCATTATAAACATTTCTTTCTTCAGACAGGTAATGCACCAATATTACCATTAGCCATCTGCTTTATCAAAAGCAAATGAGTAAGGACAGATTAATGAGGTATGTTTGCTTAGTTTGCACATGTGAATACCTATAGAGGCAATATTTGAATCTGGAAACATTGACTTAAATAGTTGCAAACACTGGTCTTTTGAATTAAATGATTTTTTAGTGTAGGAAGAATTCAATACCATCAAATTTCAGCAAAATTTGATGATGGGGTTTGCATAGGTTGAGATTCCTTTTTCAATAAAAACTTATCCATTAAACTTGAAGATGCTGCACTCTCAATCTTCATCTTAAAAAATTAAGTGTACCAAACTTTATAATAATACAATGATGTGTTAAACATTATAAACTGAAAAGGCTACCTTGTGCTTCTTTGAATTTATATGCTGTTTTACAGCTTTTAAGCCCAAACTGGAAACAGATCAATCTTATAAGTATATAATCTATGCACTCCAGTTGTTGGTTTAAATCCTTTTTTAGTCATGACATGTTTTTATGTGAGATTAATGAAATTGACTTATTGGGATAAATTTCCTTATGAATAAATAATAATTAGATAAATATTGATGTTTGTTTTAAATTAATTTTCATAAAGTAAAACATATATCATTTTAAATAACAAGTCTTTCTATCAGAATTTAAAATTACACGGTAGTTAGTTACTTTTTGCTTTTAAATCAGGCATGAGAGTGAGGCTTCAACAAAAAGCCCGAAACCAATGGCTATGTGGCAGAGTAGCTTATAATGTTGTGAACAATTTTTTGAAATGCTTTTTTGGCCATAAGTTAAAATAGCACAATAAAATATAATTGTTGTCATGACATTTTTAAAGTTCTATGACTTACAATGTTAGTACCTTTGCTCCTCTACTTTGTATATCCAAAATGTATTAAGATGCAAAGTTTAAATTTCCAAAAAAAAAATTTTTAATATAACATTTCACCTTTTTAACAAAACTTTATTTATCAATAAAATGTTAATATTGTGATAATAAATGTACACATATTTATTATGTACAAAATATACAGCAATAGAGCATTAAACAAGAGAGATAATTATATACAATTAAGAAACAGTCATCTAAATTGCATGATAATATAGTATGTATATTACAAAATGTTTAAAATTTTGAATACAGAGATGCTTGTATAAATTAAAATAATTTACAAAAATTAATGAACAAGAACATTATTCACACCTAATTAAATATAAATATTTATATTATCATTTACACCAGAAATATCAAATGTTTGATAATAAATTTAATTGAGAAATAACAACACCAAACCAAGTATTAAAAATGTGCTTCTTCATTAGTATGATTAAATTAAATTTACAACAAACAATATGATCAACACAATGATGAACTCAATTCAGAAACTACTAGATACTGACTGTACATTTGATGCAATTGTAAATACTATATTGCATATGTGAAAAATTGGAAATGGAACATGGCTTGTAATGGGAGTAAACAGTGATTGACATTAGTACTCAAAGTTTAGGCACAATAATATATATATAAATAATATTGAGCAATTAAAACCACAAATATATCATGTAGTACATTTAATATATTGCTGGAAGACGTACATAAGAAGTAATTAAAAAATGTACTAAACTGAAGTCAGCAAAATAGTTTTATATAAAATATGTATCGTATTTAGTAGAAAATGTTAATCCAATTTACAAAAAGAATGGGTGATTCATTAAGAAATTAATCTTTTGAAATTTTGCATTTTTTAGCCAATGACTCTAGAACTTCTGATGGTGAATTCTCCTCACAATCTTCACTGCTTGTAGAACACTGCCTTTGCTTTAAATTTTGAGCTTGATATTCAAGCTGAAATTGCCAACAACTCCTTTTTTTTCAGACAGAATGCTGCGCCTTTCTTCTTGTTTGTGAGTATACCTATTGTAGGCATTGCAAATGTTGCACAAAAGTTGGAAGTCTATCACTTGGGCTACATCACTTCACTGGAAATATTGTATTGATGTTTTATTGGCTGCTTTGAGACCATACTTGATCATTTGGATGGCTTGGAGAGTCTCAATATGGAGACAGCTGAATTGTGGGTCAAGAACATCACCCATAATGCTGAAGGCTGATTCGACTTGTGGACCATGGAAGCATGAAAGCAGAGCAAGCACTGACTTTGAAAGGATAGGAAATTGATGTCAGAGGGAATACCACCAATCGTTGAGCTGTTGTTGAGATGAATTATATTCAGGGACATTGACTGTTATGTGGAATCGTCGTACTTCAAGCTGAAATGCATTCTGTTCTTCAGATGAGATGACAGTCGGAATGATATTTACAAATTTCAGCATGTGAGATTGTGACAATGAATGACCTCTTGCTGCCGAATCTATCATTGACAGACACTGAATGGATTGTTTGTTCAGAGGCATTTTTGTCTGAAGATAAGACCCACACGTGTTAAAAGTGTCTGTGGTCTTTCCAAAAAATTCTTTTTTGGTTTTCTCCTTGCAGGTACTGAGAAGATCTTTCGTTTTGGAGCCAACAAACCCCTCATCCTTCTTGAGAACATTTTCTGGACTACTGAAGTCACCACTTGTCGTCACCACTGAAGTAAACGTTGGTCCGTAAATAAAAATCTGTTTAGTTAATTGCGGCTTTTTATTTCACTATGAGATTATGTTTACAGTACAAACATAATGATAGATTACATAATATAAAGGTCATAGGATAACATTTTTATGGCATATTTGGACGAATCTCGTAACCCAACCAAAATGGTCGTCTCAAAAAGCCGGAAAACCCGGAAGAATCTCATGCCTGCTTGATACAAACTATCTGCAGAATAAGGAAACAATGCTATTACGCGACCGCAAGCCTGATATCAACAGCAATGCATTCATTAATCTCTTATTCAAACCTTTCTTAGTATATGTAACACAATATTCTGATTTCATTCATAGACTATACATCTATATTATCCGTAATTTAAAAATAGAAACAAATAGTATATCATCTCCATTTAAATAAACTATTAAATAAATATTTTTTAAAGTTTAAATTTCAAATATGTATTATTTATTAAAACCAAATTATAAAATTTCAATTTACCTAAATCTGGTATGGTTATTGTTTTGAATCGGTGGAGGGTCCAAATATCTGTCGGCGATCACAAAACTGAAAATATAAAAGCACTGAATGCATAACCATTTTGGGTTAATGAGTCGAAAAATATGATTCCTCAAAAGAAAATTACGGAGAAGCTATATAAAATATCATGCAATATTTATATTGTTTATTTGCCATTGACGAATCCGTAACAAAACTCAAAATGTAAAGAAAAAACATTGTTTAATTTACTACCCAAAACGTTAGTTAACTTTAAAATTGTTTTCAAAATATTGCTGGATTACCAAAATATATTAATTCCTTTTCATTTTCATTTTAGTTCGACCTATACTAATAACCATCAGAATACAGCCCCAACATCTATAAACGCCTCCCACACCTTCTGTGTGTATTCTAAAAGTTATTCATATTTTTTTATAATTTCTGTTATACATATATATCTAAAATAATACAGACATGTACTCTTTATTTAGCAGAGGGGCGGAAAGTATTCTTTGAAGATGAAAGCTCTGTTTACCCTGTGATGTCAAGCCAAGGACACTATGTTCGCAGACGTGGAGGAACAGCTCTCCATCCTCTACACATAAGACCTACTGTTCATAGCTCATTTGGAAAGACCAATATCTGGGGAGGGTTCTCCCATCAAGAACGACGTCCAATTGTTCGACATGAGCATAATGTTAATGCGGAGGCCAATGTGACAACTCGTCGTGAACATCTCTTGTCACTCAATCTCCCTGGAAGAGAAGTTCAATTTCAACATGACAATGCTACTTATCATACTGCCATATGCACCCATAATTTTCTGCAGGAGAACGATATCACTGTTTTAACATGGTCTGCCCAATCCCCTGACCTCAACCCAATTGAGAACCTCTGGCCAATCGTCCAACGTGAAGTTGATCAAATGGAAATCCATGGTTTCAACCAGCTCTTCGAAGCCATAACCCAAATCTGGAATGATATTCCTAAACAGACAATCAACAATCTGCTTGACTGTATGAGAACATGTCTGTATTATTATTTTTTTAGATATATATAACAGATGATATAAAATACCCACAGGTGGGGGCGGCGTTTTATAGCTGGCCGGGCTGTATAATTAATATGCAGTTTAAAAATAGGTACTTCAACACTGATTAATTTAAGCTTACCTGCAAAAGACTAGTTATGAATTATTTATATATATTATGAAATACGTATTATAAACATGGTGCCGCACAAAATTAATGCAGGTATTCCATGATTATGCGCCTATAAAATCGGTGCATATCGACGAAAAATGGTCGTGCTATATTTTTATCCTGCGTCAACATAGATCGATTTTTTCATTCGATTCGACGTTATGTCCATTAGTAGAATCGACACTATGTTATTTTACGTCGACGTAATAACGTTTTTCAAATAATTTATTTATTAATAATTAAAAATGAAAAGAAAGGTATAAGAGTTGTGTGCTCAATACTTATATATTAATAAAATAACAGTGAACAGAAATTTCTTTAAAATATTTTAAATTCACTTTACATGTAGCATTGCAATAATTTGTTTTGCAAAAGAAATACAGTTGCATAGAATACATACACATCCTTTATTCTACAGATATACATTTGTACTGCATGTATTTTAAGCAATTATTAAGTAATTGACATAATTTAATAAATCGAATGCACAATAGAACATGCTATCTATTTTCGTTTCGAGTCTAATCGTGCTATATTCGCTTTTTAATGTGATTTGACCAAAGTCAAAAGAATATCGAATCATGTGGACGCAGCATTTCAATACATTAAAGCTCAGTATTCTTAATATAAGTTTAAGACATAATGTTTCAACACAACATAAAATTGTGTTGTGTATCAATTTTTTTTGTTATTTATTATTTAAAATTCGCAAAATTAATTTTTGTACAATTTGTATACATTAACTTTAAAGGACCGCCATCAAAATTAAATTAATTTAGTGTGTATTTTTACAGATCTTTTTAACACATTGTTTACAGATATCACAATTCTTCATTTGTTATTACTTTGTTCCGTTAAATCAAGTGTTTAGAATATACCGATTGAAATGTCAACATTTATACCTTCAATGACTCTGGCAGTACTATTTAAAAACATAATATAAAGGAAAGCAGCACTTCTACGGTGTGCGCTACATAGGTAGTAAAATGAGGACGAAGACTGTATTCGGAATACTAAATGTACATTACATGGAAAAACATTATCTTGAAGCATATATGTATGTCTACTGCACTAATAATTTAATTTAAAACAACATAACTGTACAGAACAACTGACACAGTAAACACAAAAGAAATAATATAGAAAACTAAAAAGTATATAAAAAACCAAAAACAATTAATTTAAATAAATGTATTTATCATAAAACATAATATATGTAAAAACATGCATTAGGCAACTATGTGTATGAGATGCTAAATAAACATTCAAATAAATGAAAAATGCAAGAAAAATAGGTGATATAGTCACGTTAAGGGATATATGAGAAAGTATAAAGAATATTATATCAGTAGAATTTGTAGTAGTCTTATTTATTATTATATTATTAGTACATCTAGAACACAAGCCAGTGTATATGTATATATTAGAAGCTTGTTGTTTAGAAAAAAAGGGGAAATGTTTACATCAATACATTTAAAATTAAACACAAAATATTTAAAATTATTTCGATGTTTATCAAACTAAAGTTATGGTACAAAAACAAACCATTAAGGAGACATATTAGTTTGCAATTTAAATTCCACAAACTACATTTACTGGTTTGCGCAAATATGCACATTTGTGCACCATATATATATAAAGATAAAACACATTCTCGGGTGATGTACACTGATAATGCATCGCATCTGTAAATATACGCAGAGAACGGTGTACGTTCTGATGATGACACAACTAATTTTTTGCATACTCGACTGACGTTTATATGTTTGTGCAAAGAATCGATAACACAAAAAATAAATCAACACCAGATGTGATGCATGTTCATTTTAAAATGAAATTTTACTTGTGTATTTTAAGTATGTGTTGTGCAAGATTCGATGATCTTGAACATGCTTTATTACACAGTGTACACTGATACGGCATTTCACCTGTGTGTATTCGTTTGTGTCGGGAAAGATCTGATGAATCTGAAAATGCTTTATTACATAGTGTACACTGATACGGCATTTCACCTGTGTGTATTCGTTTGTGTCGGGAAAGAGATGATGAAGATGAAAATGCTTTATTACATAGTGTACATAGAAACGGTTTTTCCCCTGTGTGTATTCGTTTGTGTTTTCTAAGATCTTCTCTTCTTGAAAATGTTTTATTACATTGTGAACACCAATACGGCTTTTCCCCGCTGTGTATTCGTTGGTGTCGGGTAAGAGATGATGAGGTTGAAAATGCTTTATTACATAGTGTACACCACTGATACGGCATTTTACCTGTGTGTACTCGTTTGTGTTGACAGATATTATGATAATTTTTTAAAAATGCTTTACACTGATATGGTGTTTTACATGTATATATTTGTTTGAATTGTGCAACATATGACGAATTTGCTAATTATCTAAGACAACAGGTAGAAAGAAATGGTTTTTAACAGTTGTGTGTTCGTTTATGAAATGCAGTTCTGATGGTCTGGAAAATGCTTTATAACACAATGTACATTTCTGAAACTTAAATTTGCAGAAGCTGGTTTCTAATTGAACGAACCTGTAAAAAATAGAACATAAAAATTTATTTAAACAGGTTTTAAACTATTGCTGATTTTTCTTTCAATTTTGAGGCAAACTCAGTTGTCTTATTATTTTTACAGCAAAATATTAACAAAAATTGAAAACATTAAATGTAGTAGCGTTTCTATACATATACTATTAGTAGTATCACGTAAATAAATACTGTAAGTAAATCTTATTGCTAGAAATAAGTTATAATATAAATTAGCTATTCTGGAAAACGGCATTATAAAATATTGTCAGATATATATTTTGTAGTTCTTTGGCTATTCCCATGTTATATAATAAAAGTCAGGTGTATTATAATACTTTTTATTGGGAAAAAAAGGTTAATGTGCTGACACGACGTTTCGGAAATCTTTAACGAGTGTGATGGATACTAGACACCTGA
>JAYRBW010018329.1:0-12828 GCA_036023295.1 Invenusta paracnida | reverse complement strand
TGTTTAACTGCTGTCAGTTTTTAAAACATTATTTTGCAAAAGCTTTCGGGTATCAACATAGTAGTATTGAACTGTATGCCGAATTAATACGAATGAAATCTCTGTATATAATTACTCTATGGTCGGCCGTTAACGCGGCCTCTGATGTATAGACATTTCTGCCTTCAAAACTCATGTAGAAATCCTATATTTATCGAGTATTAAAATGGCATAAATATACAATAGTAATAGTGTATACTACTCTGGAATAAAAACAAGCTTTTAGGCTTAACTAGTTTAACCCATAAAATTTACATAAACATATTTAAAAACTTGTTTGAATAGTAGTTATAAAATCCATCTAAATAGTATTAGAGTATGTATAAAAATCATTATACCTATTATGTAGATTGTCTATAAATTGGTATGAAATGTACATAAATGCAAATAAAACGTGTATTGCATGTCCATAATGTACAATTTAAAGTAAAATAAAATATAAATAGATATGATTGAAGTGTTCCAATTGAATGTTTAAAACGTATTCGTTAATTAATCTTAAAATTGACAGAACATGGCGAACAAATATAGAACAAACTTTTAGATAGTTTGTTTTGAAGTATTACTTGCTACAGGTGCAAGTAGTATGTTGCATTTGTTATTTATAGTATAAATGACTTATAAATATAAATCTTTCAACTATGTAAGAATGAAAAGTATTTAGAGCAAGTATAATAAAAAGAATGACAAAAGAAATGTTTAAGGCATGTGCGAATAGATAAAATAAAACATGAGTAAATTTTATATTGTATAACATTTTGTAAATATAAAAAGTACAATTGAACTAACTCGCACAGCTAGAACATATTATGTTTCAAAGAATTAGTTTCAAAGAATATGTTTCAAAGAACATTAATTTATACATTTTTGCTCAATGCGTTTCAAGAAAGCATAGCGAGAAAGTTGACTTCAGAAGCGAGGTCAAACGCAGATGGTGTGGTAGAGCATAGACATCTAGATATAGCTATTATTAAGAAGTCCATGGGTAGAGTCACCATAAGTAATGGGTTTAAAGGTAGCTTAAAAAGGAGCAGATGCAGTCACCATCCATCAAATGAGAACAAGTAACCTCATCACCACTAAACAGTCATGGTTCCTTCACCTCTTCAAGTCAAGGTAGACGACTCAAGCTACGTTCACTGCTCTGAGTCTGGGGAATACCGAATTTACAGAAAAGCTGGTCTTCTAATGCCCTTACTATGACCATGCTATGACAAAGGCAGATTGAAAATCATTAACCGCCCCCGTATGAAGAATCCCTTCAGCAAAACCCAACCAGTATCACTAAGTTCCTGAGATTGATTCGTGCGGATCGTGCCACACGACCCGCAGACCTAACTGCGCCAGAGTATATAGATAGGGACAGCATGAATTCTTCATCTTTAAAGTTATAATAAGCTGCATCTGATATCACCTATTTTACTAATAAAATAAGAAAGCCAGTTAAGACTAAAGAAAAAAAGAGGACTAGATTCTTTGCTTCATAGAATAATGTTATGTATCACAGTGGTTTTCAATTACATAATCGATAACTGATCAATGATACTTTACAAAAATAATGATCTCGAAAAATTCAATATTTAATTGTCTAAATAGCTGAACAAATTATTTATTGATATATCTGATTTTTATTTGCATACTATAATTGATTTTGAAAATTTAAATAAAATGCAGAAAAATTAGTTGCTAAATTCAATTAACGTTTTAACGTCTGACTCACCTGACTTACCAAAAAGTGGAATAAATTATGCAGTGCACGTCGGCAATAGACCAGGTAGGTCACTTTTAGAGGATTATTTTATCTCGAGATATATTTACGATATTTTCAGGCTATTTTCTGTCTGAATTTCAGAGTGTTCCCGTTTTTGTCATTGTAATTTACGAAAGGGATCTTTGTGTTGCATTCCGAAATGCAATAGTTAAAGAAAAAATGGTCCTGAAGAATTATACAGGTCGTGTGGTTGGATATTCAGATGAGGTGAGCATCGTTTAATCATTTTATTCATTTCGAAATCTATTGTTACCTTGTCCTTGATGGTGTTTATTTATTTAATTGTTTATCGCATAACTAACTACTAAGTAAATCTTAAAATTAAGTATTTCAGTTTAGGATTTTTTTTTATTATTATTAGGTATGGAGAAGGGGTAATTTCCACATACTTTAATAGCTCGCTAAGTTGGAATTAACGAAAAGTATTTCTATTAAACTGTAGTATAACTATAAACTATATATATATAAGAACACAAAAATATGCTAGGATTGTTTTCCCATTTTTAAATGTTTTTATTTTTATTTAAAAATTATCAAGAAATAAAATATAGTTATAAGATTAAAGATTACATTTAAAAAATTGAATTTTGTGTATTATTTTGAATGTAAATTTATACAGCCATAAAGTTTCAGTGAACTAAAGAAGATAGGAAATATCATATTTTTTATTTGTTTAACTGAAATATACACATCTACAATTTATAAATAACCTAATGTGTTTGAAGTATATCTATAATAATATTTTGATTAATGACGGTTTTTTCTAAATTATTAATTTATATGATAAATGATACTTGGATATATTTCTTTACATCTTGCCCTTGGCAAAATGTCTTCAATCCTGTAATAAATTTTAGTTTTCCAATTAAAACTTGAATAAATGAGCCACCACGAGCGAATCCTTGAAACCTATTCTCGTCGATTCAAGGAAAGGAAATCTTTTGCATATATGTAACTGTAAAGCGTTCTAACTTATTATAATTGTTTGTCTAAAGCGCATTATAGGTATAATAATAATAACAAATATCTATTTTCATATTGATCTGGGTTTGCCGCGTTCGCTCCTAGTAGGTTTGGTAGGTCAATGAGAATGAATATTTATTATTTATCCGGACTCAAATAGAATTTATCATATGACTACTCTCTTTTGGTTGATCTTCTGATAGACTTAAGAATTTAGCAAGTAGCGATAAAAAGAAGATATTTTAATACACCTGCCTAAATGACGTTAAATTCGGCGCAATAAAATACTAAATTCTTGTTTATTAAAAAAGAAGTTTTTTTCATTTATTTATCAATATTTTTTCATAGCTTTGACTCAAGGGCGTAAATCGGTTTTTCAGTGACTGGGGGGATGACTGGTCGCAAAAAACTAGTTTGGCTCGAAAAACCAGAAAAAAACTTAAACGTAAATCTATCCCCCCGGGATTAACGCACCTGTTTGACTATTTATATTAATATATTTCATTAAAGAACATTGAACATATGAAAAGTAGTTTTTCAATTCCGTAAACAAAACAGTTATAGTTTATTTTTAGTATTAAACTAATTGATTCTACAATAAATTGCGTCAATTAATTTCTCGTATAAATGCTGGATTCTTATTGGATGACAGTTGCTTCAAGTCCAGAAAGATATCCGCAGTTGTCGGGTACAGCGTCGATTCTATACCACTTATTTATATCTATGTCTGCTGTTTATCGAACACTGGTCATAATATTGTTCATCCATCCAATATCATGTCCAGACGCGAGTCATTGACGGCAATTTTGGAAGAAAGTGTCTCGCCTATCTCTACTTTACAACCTGCAACAACGCTCAAAAGTGGCTCCACAGTGACAATATATTCCGTCAGCATGACTGCCTCTCTCACTGTGAAATCTGGATCGCACCGGTCAATAATGAGGACAAATCTGACAGGGGTATGCCACAAGTAGTGCTTTTCAAATAGAATACCTATTTAATAAACATATTAATAAAAAAAGATGTTGTGGATATTTTATACCAAAGAACATGGGGGGCTAGTTGCATATATTAGACATTTTAATTATAAAAGTTTAGTTGAATGATACTTAAATAAATTAATGGTGTCATAATTTGTATAAATTAGTTATAGATACACATATATATACCTTCAAATTTCTCGATTTTTTGCAACCCGATTAAATAAAAAAAAATTACTGAAGCGTGTACTTTCAAATATATACAGACAAATACATTGGTAATGTAAAACGACAAGACTTTAACTATATCCATACCGACTTTTTTACACGTGGATATCCGGGGGGGGGGGGTTATTATGAGAGTTTTGAAACTTTACATGTAGTTAAACAAATATAGTTTGTAATATATTTCATTGAGAAAATAGTCAAACATAATTGTTATAAGAAATTACATATAAACATATGCATTTACATTTTTTGTAATTAATGAAATTTTAAATTCAATTAATCAGTACCCGAGTCAGAGTTTTCGTCAATTTTGAGAGAGATATGCATTTTTATATAAAACTTTTTTCATTTTTTAAATGAGTGCAGTTTTAGAGTCTGATCACGTGACCATGGTGCATGGGTGCGTTTTTGGACGCTTTGGGTGCGCAATAGTGAATATATTGTTACAAGTTGTTATATTTTATTTTAGGATAAGTCACAGAAGCTTACATTGCTCCATTTGATCCTTTAAAGTCCTAGACAAAACGAGGGAATTAATTGCGTTGTGAATTGTTGTCTTTTGAGGCCTTTTAAGTTCTTCGTTTGTTCCATATTTTGTACTTTCTGTTGAAATTTAAGAATGTATATGTTTATTTTGAGTACATTGATTGCTACAAGTAATTTGTACTGATGATATTTTAGTCTGTAAAAATTGCGAGTATAAATAAAAGTAAATTTTCATAAATAACATTTCAATTCTACACGATTTAATATTACAAATTTGAGCGCAAAATAGCCAAGTAGAAAGAATACACGCAACCGATGGAGGTATATCCATCCATTAAAAGGTTAAATAATATATATATAAATAAAATAAAACATAGAAAACTTTTTACTCGATGATTAAAAATTTAAACAGATTAGATTTTTTAATTCTTAAAATGTTATACCATCCTATACGTTACTACTCATTAATTATACTTAGGTACGTTTTAAGCAACCCCATTACCCATTAGGCTAAACTTAAATGTTAACTAAAATTGTGAGTTAAATTAAGGTATACATATATATTCACTTAATAAAATAACTGAAAATTAGTGCTATTTATGTATTTTTTCCACGTTTTCCAAACCTCCCAACTCAACTTTTGTAGGCTTTCCAAATCAATTGTTGATCTGTAAACCGGTCGGTGACACGGGCAAGTTTGACACCTATGCGCATAAAATTGGATCAGTGGTGGAACAACGCGGGGGCAACAGTCTGGTTGTCAATGCCAACAAGATCCACGTGTGGAGAGGCATCTGTACTGTCCCCTCCATGATTATTTGTCAATTTGGAGATGCTGAGGCTGTCAGGAACTTTGTCGAGTCCTGTGAGTGTGTTCTCGCTTGTCACTGGTTTTGAATAATATCGATAATAAACACTACTTAAAAATCAAAAACACCCCACTATACCAAAGGTTAAGTTATGATCAAGTTTAAATTTCAGTGACAAGCATAGCAATGAAAGCTGTAGCAAATAGTTGTTAAATACTATTGGTGCATAAGAAATAATACTTTTGAAATCAAGAGAGGTGATTTAAAATAATCTGAGATTACATTTTTTAAATATTAGCATTGAAAATGTTTTTAATTAATACAAAACTAATTATAATTGGATAACTTACTACTAGATCATTTTATAAGTAATACAGTTATAAAAAAGACTTAATTTTAAATTTAGTTTTGACTGTACTTTCTATGTTTAGCACCCAGTTTTTAATTTGTTCTTTTGTTAAACTATTAGATGAAATCGACGCAACTAGTATCCTTATCCTTAATAGTATAGTTGGTAGTATTAGTATATATTTATACAATTATTTATTTATATATATAAATCTAAATTAAGGGAAACATATTACCCAGCATAAATAGACATTTATTTGTTATGCATACTTATAATGTATCTATCATAGGAAATTTGAACAGTTTCTAAAAGTAACATGCCAATACTGGATCAAAGTTTTTACACACTAGAAGATAAATTTCACTACGGGATGATTGACAGCCGTGTTTTTGTAATAGTTAAAATCTGAAATATTTTGACAAAGAGATGGAATTATGCTCTCATACAAATAGGAAATCAAAGAATACGTTTTTTCATATACACGTCTACACTCCTATATTTAAACGTCTAAGCCATAGTCTTTTTTTTGAATTAAACCTCATCGTTAATGTTTTTTTTGAATTACATTGATGCGATACTGTCTTCTGATTGGGTGACTAGTTTTAATCCCTAAGAAATTTCTGGGGAGTTTTGTCGTAACAATTTGATTATATTATTTAATTAAATAAAATTTAATATTTTAACCAAGTGGAGTTTTTGCGTAGTAATTTATATACTTAGATAGTATGATGTTTAGCATAATAATTTATATAATTTATCAATCTCTAAAAAAAGCTTCAAAATATGGAGAAAACAATATTTAAATTCATTATTAAAAAATGTTTTTATGTGATTTTTATAGATGATTATTACGAAATACTGCAATTACAAAAGAATGGAATTGCCGGACCTAGTGGAGGATTTACTTTAACATTTGCACTGAAATGCGATATTAAATGATTTTGCGGAATATCTACAGTATATTAAACAAATATATTTTGTTAAAATCACCTGTGTGATAATAAAAACACAATTTCTTTACGTAAAAGTCACATTTTATAATTTACTTTATAATGTTGCAAACTAGGGTTTGGTTGGGTTAGCATAAACTGTTTTATATTATTTCATTTGCTATAATGTAAAATTACTTCCAAAAATAATAAAATATATAGAATTCTCGCTGTTTCTTATTACTATCATAGATATAGATTTACTATATAATAACTAATATATTATTTAAAATATATTAATATCAATGATTAATACACAAAATATCGTAAAATGCACAATATTTTTTAATGAGAATAAATATTTTAGATTGCCTCTATATATATATATAAATATTGATTAATCTCTATGGAGACAGTTTCTATCCTTAAAAATATTGTTTTGGAATATAATTGCTACACGAACGTTTATATACATATATAAACATATTACAAACAAAAATGACACGATAGACATTACCATGAAAAAGCTTTAGTATGATAATATGAATAACATATTAATCGAAAATCACAATCACAAAATATACAAAATTTGACTCTAGTTGCCATAGAAATAGATAAACTTAAATAACTTAGTTAGTTATTCAATCTCTATGATAGCTGCAATTGCAAAATAATAATAATCGAGATGTATGCGTTGCTATTGAGATAATTTAATAGATTAGATAAATAAAAGATTATCTATACTTAGGATAATTGTAAAATATTACGTACTATTCATGTATAAACTCTGGGTAGTTTATCTAGAAGTTCATGGCACTATTTAAGAATACATTATGTAAGATTGATTAAATATTAAAAGAAACAAAGTTATGATAGTGGAAAGCATAATTTAAAAAAATACACGTAAATTTAGTAAAACATTAATTTACACGGAGTATGTAATAAAGTGAATTATTGACTATAATTATATGCAGAAACAATTGAATTAAAGATTACTCGTAAAACACAATCATTACTGATGAATTCATTATATTAAGATTTGATTAAATATTTATCTATTGGAAACTATTAACATGCCATTAGAGCTTTAATATAAAACTCGAATGGATAGAATTTATAGAACTCAGCATTTGAAAATTGTTTATTAGATAGTTAGATGATGTGGTTATAGATACACTCATTCTTAAAAATATTAAACTGGATAATTATGAAATAACTCTTCCCCTATCATTAGGATTGGACGATATTCAGTGACAAAGTTGAAATATAAAGTATAATGGCTTTTTATTTAAGTATGTGGATGTTTCACACTCTGAGGGAGAAATAGCAGTCGGACATTGCTAAGACTTTTATCGGTAATAATTCTCAACGACGAGTGACCAATTAGTGTGCATTTTAGATTCATAAAAATGTGTTTAAAAAACTATAAGGTGTCTTAATATTCTTCTGTAAACTTTGATTAACAACTATAATTAAAAATAGATTTTTATGTCAAAAGAGAACACCTCATTTAATCATTGCTTACAGTTAATATACGAATCTTGCGGATAACCACGAATGAATCATTATTATTTACGGTAAAAAAGGATTAGCAGGTAAAATATTATTGGTCATCAGCATGAATTTTATTGAGTTTTATTTTGTGAGTCTTATTGTAACTGTAAAAATTTACCAAAGTAAAGGACTTTTAAAATTATGTACTATCTCTATCTTGCATCAAACATAATAGATAATAATAATAGTTATTATCTATTATCTTTGGTTTGCATATCGTACATATTGGTCTCTAATTATATATGGCTTTTAATAGTCAGCATTCTTACACATAATTCTTGGCGTCTTTCAAATATAAATTTCATCCATGACTGAACTACGTACCTTAATAATTTTGTTATTCTACTTTTGAGCTCGTTTCTTGGCTTTCATATAATAAAGTCATAAATGTATTTTGAAACTAAGGCGGCACTATGCAAATATGTTGACTTTTATTGTAATACAATTTATTCGAAGTGTTTTTTGTTTTCTTAGTCATGAGTTATACCTTATAATTATTCTTAGATTTATATAATGTCATTTTCTGTAACGTTAGATTATGAACATAAACATTCTTATAAAATAATGTTTGCCTATATTAGCAACATTTTGCGCTTTACTTTGAAATTGTTACATTTTGGTTTTATCTTCAAGACATTCTTTTAAAATTGAAGTTTTTTGCTTCATTTGCACTATTGCTTCGTACTATATAATTGGGTAAGACTATAATATTAATTTATTGACGAATATAAAAAAAAAACTTTATGAGGAATGTATTTGTTTATTTATATATTATCTAGAATGAGTAATAATAAGAACCACTTTGCATCGAAATTGACCCCTTTCAAAAAGTTATCTCAAAACCTCTTTAAAAGTTCAATTTCGCCGAATTTTATTCATGATTACCTGACTATTAAATCTATATTAATATCGAGCTTTTTAATGCACTCTGACCTGCTTATTAGCGGACTAAAGTTGCCTATTCTCCTTAGCATTAAACACTAAAGCTGTTAGCATCTTTGAAGCTACATCACTGACACTCTTTATGGTTTCCATAACTAAAAAAGGTATAGAACAAAGACATCTTTTAAAATAAAGAAGCCATTTATCTTGGATTATTCGAAATTGTACATGGTAACTATGTAACTTTAACATCGGCTACTAGTTGAAAGGTGGCATCGAAGCCCGGGCCTCCGAGCTGTATCGTCTGCATCCCCTTTATCTCGTTGTATCCACCTTTCGGAAGGAAAAAATAGAAATATCAGGTAAAATATGCATTCACTAATATACCAACCAGAGCAGTTGTGAAACAACCTTTGCGTGTTATAAGTGTAGAAAAAGCTAACATAAACCGAAGTGGACAATTTAAATGATGAATAATTTGATATGTTGGGTGTTTTCATGAATTTTAAGAATTAATAATGGAATAAAGAAATATTACAAACCAGTGTTGCACAATTTTTACAATTGTGGATAACTTTTCTTTGTCCTTTTTATGATTAGTATTTTCGTATTTAGTAAAACGAAGTTCTAAATATTAAAAAATAATAGTATTTCGCCTACAATTAAAACCTTAGTTGCGATTTTGAAGACTTTATATAGCTTGTTCTTAAACTTTTAGCCATTTGTTAAAAGTTCGTTTAACAAATTTTGCGGTAAAATAGAAAAAATAGTCCCATTATTTAGAATAATTATGTGTAAGTAGAAATATTATTCACATTGTTATTTTATATTTCATAAATGCAAATTTATTTGTATGCCTGTGGAAATATAATCATATAGGTATACCTTGAAATTAGTTTTTTCTCGATATAATTGAATTCTTATTGAAAAATTCCAATCTTGATAATCGTTTAGAATGCGAAGCACTTATTTGTACCTTTTATTTTAATACAATTTTGAAACAAAAATAATTGTTCAGGTGACATTTTAAAACTCCGTGTTTTGTAATGCTTTTAAATCTAATAGTCAAAGATGCAGTGTCTTAGTGAATATAGTGTCTTATTGATAGCTAATAAAAATAACTATCATAACTCAAAATTTTGAAGCACGCCAAAGTGTAATATTTTTCTATCCACGAAAAGTATCTTATGGATTTTACAGTATTTTTTAATTTAACGTAATAAACTTGAATTAAGGGAAGCATTATTTTGTTTTCAAAATATTTAATTGTAGAGAATAATCATGGTCTACATTTAGCATAATCTTTTAAATTTATAATACTTTTTTTAGAGATTCTACGAATTATTTAAATTGTCTTTAATTTTATTAATCATTAGTTATTTAATACACATGTAATAACTCCAAATACCATTTAGATTTTTAATAAAATGTTAGCAGAAAATTGTTTTTTAGTAATAATTCATATTTGACTAAATATTTTGAAAAGTAAGGAAAAGATATCATTTTTGGCATAATAATGAGCACATGTTCCAAAGTTCCTACACAGCCCTAGAGTTTCAGAGATTCCACCAGGAATGGTGACTTCTCCTTTCACTTAACCAATACGTACCCCTCTGGCATAGCTCTAGAAAATGATAATCTTATGGTTATTCAAATATTACATATCGTTATATTTATTTAAGTGCTATTCTTCCGAATGGCACTTGTGGACAACATAAATCTCAATTGACAATCGACTTAAACAAGTCTTGTTATCCTCGATTGCATTATACTTTGAAAAACATTATCGAGAATATACGTTAACATTTGTAATATTACACGCTTACCTTACTGATATACATTTTAACATCTGCTTATAATACATGCATGTTAGCATATATTTACCGCACAATACATATATAAAATCAATAAGAATCGAATTTCTGTATGTTAATACAAAGGGACAAAAATTTTGAGAGAAATGGTCAACTTCTAAATAAAACAAGTTTGAAACGAACAAATTACACTATATTTAATTTTTCATATTTATTTTAAACAAAATATTTTCGAATTTTAATTCTGGACAGATGACCTTTTTAATCCTACCAATCATTTTGTTTACATGAAATGAGTATTATAGTACCAGTAGAGTACGCTTACCAGAGTCAAGAAAATTTCTGGAGTCTTGCTCCGAAGGAAATTGTATGATAATCATGACTGGGATCATGTAGTAACCTCGCCAAATCCTGACGTTCTTGCAGGCCATTATCAACACACCTTGGTACTTATGGGCCAAGTCCGACATTTTGTTTGAGTACTCGTCAAATTGTTTTTTATCGTTAAGATCGGTACAGATCATGAGTAGATGGGAATATGCTGTTGGGAGAGGAGGAGAGACCGCATAGAAGTATAAGTAAATAGATAAGACAAGCCAATAGAGATTCCCACTCGAGGTTAATCGAGGCAATCCCACTGACGGAATGATGTCATGTCTAAAAATAAAATGTAACTTGTTTGGCGCTTAAATAATAATAATTAGTTTTTTTGTAGCAAATATTTAACCCAAAATATTTACTGTGCTACGTTATTATGTCATTTTCAGGGTTTAATGATTCTTATTCTTCAATGGATTACATATGATTTAAATAAAATATACAATAATTAGGTCAAGGTAAGGAGTTTCGTCTCGTAGTACTTCATAGTAGGTACCTAATAATTATTGAAAATTTATTTAAACTAAATTGTACACATTTTAAGATCTTTGCATAAGGTAATGAATGATTTTTCAAGTTTTTTTTAAATAACCTGAATATTAAAAAATCCCATTGTTCCGCAAAACAGAGCCATTAAAATACAAATTATCGCCAATTATCGTCTCTGAATAATTTTCATTTTGAAGAAGAGTGGCAGTATAACACATTATGTGACGTGAACAATAGTAACGTAAAATTTAAATTAGACTTTAATTTATTTGGCAAATAGCTGAAAACACTTGCTCATAAAAGCCGGTATCCTTGTCCCGAGCAACGGGGCTATCCAGACAGCACAGTGTCCCAAGACATCACTCTGTCGAAAGGTAGTGTCGCTGCAGAGCCACATTTCTGCCATTTCTACCGTGCGGAAGTGGACAATTCCAAATGCATCTTTCCGCAGACAACCCTGGAAAATATCCGCCTACAAAAAAATAGGAGAACAAACAAGAATTAGTTAGAAAAGTTGCTATATGTTCTTTTTATGTCCTCAGATATTTAAAATTGTCTATATAATTGTATTGAAAATGTTTTGCAGTTAAAAGAAATTTGAATATGTTTTGTGCATTGTTTGCTTATAGAGCTAATAGTAATAAGAGTAACGTGATATTGTGCTAATAATGAACGTTATTTAGAAGGAATTACTTTAAATAATTGGTAGTTAGAGTTATAGTGAACAGATTAAGTAAATATTTGTGCTACAATTACAGTTAAGTTAAATAAGTTAACTCAGTACGTTAATTGTAGCGGGTCTATGCCAGTACATACCTAAGTAAATATAAATATTCCCACATGTTTGTATTATCGTATCAACAGCTGTACTATAAGTTACATTCATATATAACATTGTTAAGACATAAAAGTTAAAGGCAAGATAAATAATAAAATAATAAATGAAATGAAAATTGCTCTGTTTGTTGCATTGTAGCTATAATAATCTATTATTTTGCAAAATAGGACATTTTACGACTAATCACAAGGCCGATTAAAAAATTAGTGCCAAAATTTGCGTCTGTAAATTTCGTTTATTAGATAGATGAATGACTCCTTATGCAGCATATTGATATAGAATAATAAAAAGAAAACAAGCACAAGCTGCGTAGAAAGAA
>JAYRBW010018318.1:0-12829 GCA_036023295.1 Invenusta paracnida | reverse complement strand
AGTGAGTAACATTAATTTTCGAACAATAGATAAAATTTCATAGTCAAATTATGACCACCCGAGGCCAAAAGCCTCTAAGTGCGCCGTACTAGGGTTAATAAAGGACGTAATTATAATATTAATTTTACAAATTCGAAACAGAAATTGTCCGCCTACGTATTTTAAGTATATTAGTAAAATTAAAATAATCCTATTTTATGGTAGATATTAGTAATGCTTAAGTACGTACGTATTCTTCAAATAATAATAATTTTTCAAGATTCTTAATTAGTTTTAATCGTTTTTTGTTTGATATTTCAAAATATATTAAGATTTAAAAACGTACATTAAATTCTAAGAAGAAAAGTACAATAGTTTCTCTGTTACAAGTTACAAGTTACAAGTTACTTTGACTAGCAAAATATTATGCATTGAAGGGTAAAGGCTAATTTTGTGCAATTGAGAGCAGTATAAAAGTATGTAATAGATAAAAGTGGTATTTTTTATACAAACATTGCTAGTCTTATGTGCATTTGGAACATTATTTGGAACTGTTTTGTATTATGGAAATATCATTCATGCGCAAGACATCCAACTATTAGATAGCATCTTGTCAGATATATATATTATACGAGTATATAATACTAGTCAATAAATCACAATAATATAAGTATGTTCTATTAATGGTTATATATATACACACACATATATAGGTATGGCGCCTGAACATTTGATTATATGTACTTGCTATTATACAGATAGCGCGTCTTCAGGGATCACACGGAATCAGAGACATTATAGTATAACATTTTAATAGCATACTAATATAGCAGCTTTTACATTATATGACTGTATAAATAAAATAATGTCATTTATTACATTTGAATGGATTAATCACTTGCTAATTGGCAGTAGGACACTATACTACTTTCTTAAATGATTGTCGGAATAATTTGAGCATGAACACTTGATTATATATTGTAACGTAAATGCTTATAGTACCTATGTAGAATTCATTGTATCATTTACGGTATTGAACTATGTTAACAACATATAATTATCAGATTAACTTATAGTGTAATCTAAGTACAAAATAAAAACATTTTGACATATATATACTGGTAGAGAACCTAATTTCTGCTTGTAATAAGTCAGCTGGTATACAGTAGTTACTAAAATGCTCTATGTATATTAATATACAAAGAAGTATTACACCCACATATGTACATTGTCAGCAAAGAATTAAAGTTTATTATTTGACATTTGTAACATATATCATCCAAATATGGACATCAATGTTTATTAATTTTAAATGCTTAACGGACCAAAAAGCTAAAAAGCTGTGACATATACGTTCTTAAAAGTGGATTCTACCGGATTTATATTTAACAAATATATAGGTGTTAAAGAAAATGCCGCTTATAGTTTACAACTAATTATAGTTTAAATCTTACTGTTGCATTTAAGCGTTATATTCGTGTATATAAAGGTTAAAGATTTTGTAAATCTACATATATATACATATAGAAAGAAAGGTTATACAATTTTCTAAGATAAATTTGATGTATATTTTTTGGAATTATTATGTATGTATGTATATTTTTCAACATAATTAGCGCCTATTTTTTATATTAATATTAATATTAATATTCATGTACACATATATATATGCATATGCATACCTACCTTCATGTATGCATATATATTATACATACTTTCATAATATATAAGTAATAATAATAAAACAGGTATTTATAATAATAATGCATGTAACATAGAAATTAATCGATATATATAGGTAATAAGTAAAATATATATCTATATGTATATGCAATATATAGGTATTTTATGAGATATATATGTACGGCATGTACTACATATAACTATACAAATACTATATATATGAGTCCAAAATGTAATGGGTACTTCTCAGTTTCGGAACCGGTATACCCAAATTAAAAAAGCTTGGCTCCGTACACCTCATAGCTCCATGCTTTCTCTTCCCAAAAAATATAATACATTAATTTTAATATACTTTAACGCATTTTTAAAGTATATTTTTGTTGTGAATTTTAAATGAACAAATGGAACAAGATAAGTCAGGGTTCATATTAAGCTTCAGTATTTTTCCAAAATAAAAGTTTTACAACTTTTACAGTTATATTTTTATTATTATGACCGAAATTGGTATAGTAACGTGCAAGCACCCCTAAAAATGCAACTTTTTGTCAAAAATGAGCAAAAATACTTTGTATGGATATAGGGTTATATATATATCATAAAATGATTATAACAATAACTTTAATTCTATATATAAGGCTAAATAAAATGCCATAATTAGCTAATCAGAAATAATTTTCTGTGTTTTGCTTATTTGGAATTTTCTCATGACGGATAATTTTTACACGTCAAGAAAAGCAACCGAAATATATCAATTTATTTTCTCTTAGACTGAATATTAATTTACCATTGCAGTGCACTGATCTTATCATTGATTCATAGTCGATTTTCAGTTATATAGCGAGGGTACGCATTCAGAAATTGTCTCATAAAGTTTTCTTATTCTTACAAAATGATGAAATAATGACATTTACAACCGAGTGTTCATAATCTTGGTAATTAACATATTATAAAATATCAATTGTAGTGTAGTCATTCTGACAAAATAATCAGGACAATTTGCGAACAAAGGTTTGACGATTGATTATGGGGTAGATTTTTAGGTCTCAACTAACATCTCTGCGTAAAGTCCCAAATTAGGGAACTTTATAGACATTTTTATAAAATTTTTTTCTGATTTCCCATATTAAAGAATATGAAACATTTCCATAATTTTGTCTAATTTTCTGAGAAAATTAAAGCTTTATTTTTACTCTTAGATAAAATATTTTTTATTAAATTGTACTCTATAAGTGTTTCCAAACATTAAAAATCTAAATTATATCTTTCAAATTCTCTATATACAATTACTTTAGAATATTGACAATTAGACAATTTTGGGTTTTTAAGGCTTAAAATGGTTTAATTAACAATGTTGTAAAGTATATAGAATTTTATTTTATAGAATATTGACTGATGCTATTTAATTATGCATTTTAAATAATAGGAAACACTTATAGAGCATTAAATTGATATGAAATATGTTATCTAAAAGCAAAAATAAATATTTAATGTTCTCAAAAATAAGATTTTTAAAGAAAATTAGACACAATTATGACATTCTTTCATATTCTTTATTATGGAACATCATGATTAAAATTTTTTTAAACTTCCTTGGCTTGGGATTTTACATAAGTATTATTTGAGACCTATATCTACCATAATCAATCGTCAAACCTTTGCTGGTAATTTGTCCAGATATCCGTGAATTTAATGTCAGAATGAATACACTATTACATTTTTTATAAAGTGTGAAATTTCTCGTTGGAACAATTATTAAAGTTACTTATAAATATTATATTAAGAAAATTTTTTGTTGTAATTTCTTATTAAACTCTGCTACGCAGCATGCGAATATTCAATAATGATAATAATATTTATTCGCACCAAATATGTAGGAGAAAGATAAAATGTATAAGAAGAAATTAATAATTACAATCGTCATAAAAAGACACCATATACTGCAGGTCTACACGCACAGAGAGAAGAATAACACAACCAAAAAATATGTATACAATAAACCTATATAATATTATACGGGCCGGTGCCATGAAGCACTATATAGTAATGCTATCTATTATATAAACTGAAACCAGACCCGAAGAAAGCGGTATATACACGTATAAGTAATACTTAGAGTTTAAATTCTATATAAATTAGGTGTTGACAATATGCAATAATTTTAACATGACATATTTTGAGTATATAGTGTGAACTATACAATTATTATACATGGGTATGTCAATTATCATGAATGACGGTTATCCTGTCTTTTTTAACCTTCTAATATTCGAGGGAGAAAAATCCCGTATATTATATAATAGGTATATAATTCTTAAGCATTTGTATAATATAGATATAGGTATTTATAAACATATTTGAAGGGAATATAAACATATACTATAGTATATTACTTTTAATACATGTATTATAGATACCACACCTATGATAAACAATTAAGAAAATGTTTATCTGATAATATATGTAAATAAAAAATTGATCAGCGAAATAGACATAATGCTCAATAAGTTTGTTTTTAACTTTGAGATATTTCTATACATTAAATTTCCATTATATGTCTGTGACATTATTATACTAATACCTAACTATCATTAATTAATTATATGGATTAATTAAAATAACTATATTCATTTCAAGCCAGGATTTGCATTTATTTGATCATTTTAACATATTTTATATTGTAGGATTATTTCTAGATAATGCTGGTCATTCTCAATAAAGCTAACTAAATCGGAAAGTTAATTTTTATTTACTAGACAAAAAATGACACGCGAAATGTCGTCATATTTCGGATAATTTTTAGCACCAATAAAAATCGTATCCCGTCTTCATTCACTGTAGTAAAGGGGGAAATTTAGACAAGAGGGGATGAAAAAGTCATGTATACGATATGCGTATTATACATAACATACAAGTTAGGAAAATGGCAGCGAATCACAGTGCAAAGATGTTGAACACGCCTGTAAACACCAGAATTAACATTTTAGGGAGGAGACGACGCATTCAGAGCAGCAGCAAACTGCGTCTAACTTGAGAATGTCCAATCAAAGTCTTACAAGAAGCTAAAATGTGGTGCACCCCCTAACTTGTAATAATGAGATTTTGACTTGTAAACAATACCCGTATAAGTTTGTGTTGGTTTTCTTACTGCCATCAACGGGTGAGATAAAAGCTGTGTACAGTTATGCTTGCCTGCATATTATTATTATTACAGTAGATTGCAGAGTAATTTAGTGGTTGCGACTTCTGAAAGATTTAATAGCGGGATTACATCAGTCGCGCTTCTTTTGTTTCTCTTGTATATCACTGAATAGGTACATAGCACAGCGCGATACCGCTTTACAAGCACCGCACGTACTCTACGAACGTACCGCTTTACACTTACAGTCAAGAACAATAACTCAGTTTGAAGTTCTCACGATGTCACTTGCCTTCAGTTCTAACATTTCGAGACCGAGTTTTTCGACAGCGCAGGTAAATAATTTTATTTATCGCATCTTTCCTTCATTCTTTTGATAAATATAGAAACATATTTTGACGATATTAAATTGATACCTATATCGGACCTTTAGCAATGTACATTATATTACTAAGCAAAACTTTGCACACAATTTCATTTCTGATTTTAAAGTCAATTTACTTTATTTAGTACAACATGATAAAATAAACAAGACATATAAAGGTAGATATATACCTATGTATATACAATAATACTATATATTTTTATATTATGTATAACAAACTTATTTAATTAACTAATTAGATGTGTATTTTAAATAAAATAAAATATATAGATATTTTCGTGGAAATACTTATATATAAATACTCTTGCAATATTCTAATTCTATATAATTGCATTCAATTTACTGTATACCTATAACGTGAATCTCGATATGAAGAATATTAACATAATTGAAACGGAACCAAATTCGCACTTATAAACCTCTGACGCAACTTAGCAATTTATGTTTATTTATTTAGTATAGGAATGGATTGTCGTGTGACGCAATTTTGTGAAGAACTGACTATTTTTTCCTTCTAATTCCTTTCTTTATTTACTTCTATAGGTATATATCTAAATATATTATATGGGCACTATATATAATATACCTATCTGATTTTTAATATATAATGGTCAAACCGATATAGGAACCTACATTAAATATATATATATGATAGGTATTATTTAGAGCGATATACCTATAACAGTTATACGCGATATAACTATTTTTATAATATACTATTTTGAGAATTTTGAAAAATAATAAATATATATATTTATTTATAATATCAGTGTATAATAAAATACTTTATGATTTTAATCGAGAAAGAGTTTTGAGATGCATGTGTATAATATCTATATATGTGTATATAGCTTAATAATATGATAAAAACAACTTGTCGATACCAATATGAAAAGGAACAATTTGTCTATATATATCTAATCTAAAGTCAGATTGCATGCATATATCGCTATGACGCCCTTTCTGAAAATAAGAGTGAATATTTGATTCTTTTGAGTAGACAGATGCCAATGAAGATATCAAGCTGGTAGCTGTCATAATGTTTTCTTTCCTTTTTTATTAGATGCACAATGAACAGTCAAATCGAATTATTATTGATAATTTTAAGTGACATATTAGAAATTACACGATATAAGTATACGTAAACATTCGAAATACCCACTGGCGACAAAAAACTTAAACGAGTAATCTTATACAATAGTTAGGCGACTGATCCTATCGCTTGGTGAACCAAAGTCGCACGTGCACTTTTCTATAACCCTAATTATATCATCATTATTGAGATACCCGATGCCAATCCTAGATCGGTTGTACAATATCTACAAAGGATGCGCTTATACCTACGCGATAATATCTAAATATTTAGATTTTTTGTTATAAATTATTGTAAAATATCACTGTACAAAGTATCTAAGCCCTTTCGAACCTTACAATGTGTTTTTACACGCATCTGAATATTGGTGATGTATACCTGTCTTATCCTCTCTTAGACGCTGACGCCTACAGACCAGTCTCCCACTCTGACATTAGCACCAACTCCGACATCGCTGGGTCTTGGCTTGCCCCCGCATGGCTCCCTATCTGAGCCCCGTATGCGTGGAGGTAGTGGAGGTGCGGGTGGACCTCAGCTCAATCTGTCAGGACCCCCTTCGACTGCTGTCTGGCCCTATCCACCCCCACCACACCATCCGGCCGCGGTGTTCGCGGCACAGACGGGGGGGCCAGTGCCTGGGGCATTCACTGATGGACTGGGACCAAACCAAGCACCTTCGGCTAATACTGGAGCCTCTATCATGGTAGGTTCTATTGTAACAAATTATATATTCAAATACATAACTTATATTTGTATTTCAAATGGCATTAATCAGTAGGACATTTTACATTATAGAAAACTTTTATGTCCGAATGAAATATTTATTCTAAAATTGTAAAATTATTCTATTTGTTTTTAAAATATAGAAAATTCTATTATTATATAAGTATAATCATTTATAAACATTTGTTATAAATATAAGTAAACATTAAATTCAATTAATTAATTAATTCAATGGATTAATTTCCTTTGCATACGTATACATGTAAATTATAAAAAAATATTTCATTTGTCTTAACATTTATTTTACAAATCCATGCACTCTCATGAGAAAAATATTAAGAAGATAATATTCATCCTTCTATTTATTTCAACTTTTAATATAAATATATCATACACTAAAAAAACATTAATTGAAGTATGTATCATTGTGTTGTATTTGTCATTTATACTATTTCAATAATATATCAATATTACAATATCATTTCCATAAAAATACTTTACTAACTATATTACTAATGTTAATTTAGTGTAGATATATATTCTGTGCGTATATAGGTATTACCTATATAATTGACATTGGATATACATTACTATGTAATATAGACTAATAATGTCAGGTATGATAGTCATAAGTTAATTAGTTTTCATATCCGCATTATATGTTGTATTCAAATATTTTATTTGATACCTCCAATTATTTTACAGGTAGATACCATGTTGTTTATTGTAAATTAGTGAATTTAGTTAAATTAGTTAAAATGTGTATTGGAATTAGATTAAATGTGTCAACTCTTTTTCACGACAGAAATACCAGTGCAGTCTATATATATATATTCTGTATACGGAGTATAAACTATATATTATCATTATATATATCATCGCGTAACTTTTACAATATCATTGCTATGTTTTCATATGCTGAAAGAAATTAATTTGTTGACCAGTATAGCATAATCACTGCACAACGAAATTATCAAATTTATCTTATCCCTCATGATGCCCCTTGTTACTTCTATAACCGTATAGACGCAATCTTGGTTGATTTTAATGCAATCTGTTTCATGCTAACTTCTTATAATAATATTGGCTAAATAGATAATGCAATATACACCGCTCAGATACATTAAATCTATGGTACACATCCTTTATGTACATACCAATATTATACAGGCAATAAGCGCCACCCAAAATGTAGAGTCTACAAAGAAAATATAAGTTCCGTTTCTGTTTCACCAAATATACAGATAATTCGCTAATTATGTTTAGTTATAAAATGGTTCAGTTGACAGCTTATTAACTTATTTGTCGCACTGCCCACGTTGTCCATCTTTTATGTCAGACAAATCGAGTTGCTTTATGTTAACTATATATGTATATAACGCTTATAGTTGTCAATGGCTGTCATATTTTAACATTAAAATCGTTTTTATTCAAATGACATATGTATATATATATATATATATAAATTTAATATTTCATATGTTTCATATTTGAATTGGTATTAATTTTGTATTATATTGGATATGCATATCTGTAGAAATATATTTACCTAACTATTCTAACATTTAATATTGAAATATCCTATGTTTGTTATGTTTGATATAGAACAGAAAATGTAATACATATAATACTTATCAAAAATAAGAACACAAAAATAATTCATATTCAGTTGAATTTATTTGACATTTTTTATTTTCAGGAAAATTGGGAGAATTGGCGTCAATTCCAACAAGCAGCATATGCCAACAATCTTGATCCCCATATGTTGGCCTTTTATCACAACACTGGGTAAGTTAAATTGATTTACAGTACAAATATTTATACGGACATTGATTATTATATATATTATAATATGTATATATCATAATTATCTTACTTTTAATCTTTTATTTTCAGTTGTCCAATGGATCTCAGCAATGCACCAAGAAGAAAAAATGCCACAAGAGAGACCACAAGCATGCTCAAAGCCTGGTTGAATGAGCATCGGAAGAATCCTTACCCAACTAAGGGCGAAAAGATAATGCTGGCGATAATTACTAAAATGACCCTGACACAGGTTTCCACGTGGTTTGCAAATGCACGGCGACGACTAAAGAAAGAAAATAAAATGACCTGGTCTCCGCGAAATCGTTCTGAAGAAGAGCGACAAAACGACGGTGGAGTTAACCACAGTTCTGGAGGTCAGCGCTGCTCAGATGATGAAGATGATGAAGACGATCGAAGCATTAACGTGGACGACGAAGACGACATTGGTGACTTAAACGATTTCGATACAAATATGGATGATGATGATGAAGTGCCATCCTTTAATTCTGTTCAGGATAAGATTACACAATCTCTTTCTTTGGACATTGAGGGAGAAATGGCTAGCCGCCGCAACCACGAAAACCGATCATGCGCGGAGAAATTGAATATTGTCATACCCAAGTCCTCCGTCACAGGAGTTCATGTTAGTTCTGAACCACAGCCACCAAAGAACCCAAAGATTTGGTCTCTCGTGGACACCGCAACCAAAGAGGATTCTCCGCCCAAACAGCCCCAACCAACTCCCCAGTCTCCAATGATTCACCCTCCAGGACACCTCAACTACTTTGGTGGAAAAGCCAGTCTTGCTTGTCCTCCTGGTCTCCCTTTGGCGAGCCTTCTCCCCTCGAACAACGTCCACATGTTCTCCAAACTATTCCCGAGCATACTGTTGGGTGGTCCACCACCTCCGCCACACAACCATCACCCCGGACAGACTCCAGGCGGACCACACCTTCCGCTTCACATGGGATCAACGGCTGCTGCAGCCTATCTCCAAAATCCATTCCTCTACGCCGCTGCAGGACTAAATAGCCTACACGGATTCCCAGCCTTTTCCCACGGACGGTCTATTATGCCCGAGGCCAGGGACGCATACTTACCATTCCCTGAAAATGCAACTTTATTTTATGGAATGGAACCTTCAAAGACAGGTAAATACAATTCATTATACACCATATATGAGCATAACTATTAAATGCCATAATGTATATGTATATGTATATATTATTTAGAAAAAATCGTATTAGTTGTTTTGTTAGTATTTTTAAGGTATTATATATACAATAATATTTTCAAATAATTACAAGTTAATTAAAACAATAAATTAAAAGTGGTCATAATTTTTGCGATCACATTTCTATATCCTGTAATTTTATTTTAGATCTTTAGATTTTAAAATTAGATTTTAATAATTATATATTATGTCATAATAAAAAGTATGTATAAATATGTATTTTTACATATGTAAGAATATAGATCTTTATCACTTTCTTCTATCGTTTGACGCAACACTAATGATTAAAATTAACCAAGTGCAATGTTATCTTTTTTTTCAGCATCTCATTCACCAAAAGAATATTCCGTTTCCTCGTCACCATCTAAGTAATCTCATCAACGTTATACTCTGTATTCCCGATTGCGTCTTTCAATAAAATCTACATATAATACGTTGCAGCAATGCTTCAAAATGTATATATAAATAGTAAGTTACTTAATTGAAAAAATATATATAATTAATTATGCATATTATTAATCATAACATATAGGTATATATTTTTTTTAATAACTACGCGCACATATATATTAGTATAATTTTTTGGTAATAGATCTATACTTTGATTTGAATAAAAGTATATTAATAAATAATAAATTGATCTTTAAAGGTAAACTATCTAAATAAATAAGTCACTTAGAATAATACTGATGCATACATTACATACTTAATTGAAGTGTATATATACATATATGTGTGATCATGCAACCATCCTGGAATATTACTTAAAATGCGGATACTCTTTTCCGTTTCGTCTTTATTATACATACATACATAGCGCTTATGTAAAGTTTATATTTTATTAAGTATTATGTACCGTATACATAATGTAGAATATTCGTAACAATTGGTTTACAATTTTGAAAATATTTTTAAAGGTAAGAAGTAATATGCATATTTTTAAATATCTTTTAAAAATCTCGATCTACATATAATATTTCGGTAAATATAGGCAGTCTCATTTGTATATAGGCAAAATACATATACTTTGACTATTCATCATCATTATATAATATGTAGGTAATATAAGTCTATCGAATCATTGGACCCGTTTTATTGTCTGTTACACAATATAAATGGATATCTTCGTGCTGTGTATTTAGTTATATGCATGTTTGCTCAAGCTTTTGCATAAATCGTTTGGTGTCGAAAGACAACATTGTTTCTAAACTGTATATATTACGTGTGTAGAACCAGCTATAGAACTCTAGCTATATTTGATGTTTTGTTTCTCCATCCGATGATGCAACACGACTCGTTCAAGCAGCTATCTACAATTTCTTAATTATATATATGCGAGCAACTTCCTGTATATTATGTATATATAAGAATTTATTTTACAAGTTAAATGTTGTGTATTATGTAACATTCCGCAGTTAACGATATGGCCATGTTGGTTTAAATCGCCTATACTTTAAATCGTTGTCTTAAATAGTAGGTATTATACATAAAAATAAGACAGTTATTTCAAGATTTACTTTTATATATTTACAACACATAATTTTTAAATTAATTTTCTATGTTGCAAGCAGCAATTGTTAAGTATTGACTAATCAAAGTTTTCACTTCTGTTTCAGGTTTGAATTCTACATGGATAAAATTATTCAATCAAAGATGACAAATAATGTCTTTTTGTATACTACTAATTTGGACAATTATCTTCTACATATGTACCTACTGCTTAACATTGTTTATATACTGTATCAGTTCTTGAATCATTGAGACTTCCAAAGTCAAATATTTACATCTAAAAATAGTTTATGTATGTAAAACTATTTATTTTAACTTTGTAAAGATGTACAATAAATAATTATACTCTTTTGTACATATAATATTTCGGAAAGGCATATACTACTTACAAACCTCTGGAATGGTTTAGTGTGTAGAGAAGCACTGTGCTTACTTTCTGCTCGTTTTGTATGTATATTGATCAAAACAATCAGTATCTTAATGTTTCAGTGCATATATTATATAGATATATACAATATACATATATAACTATATAAGACATGAACATGCTTATTATATATATAAACATATTATATTATTTACATTACATACTATTTTATAGAATATTAATTTACATATATGTAATTATTACTATAAAACTATTATTTCAATACTAATCGCCTATTCTATCACAATTAATATAACTTATAGCTATCTTATGATTTGACTTAGTTTGTTATATTGTATATATAGGTATATCGGATATTTATTTAAAATAATAATTTAAGTAATAATTTCCTTATTTCGATGTTAGGATATATTTTGATATAATATAATGATATCAAATAATAACCACCATAATTATTAATACATATACGATATGCAGAATAAATTAACTTTTGTAAGTTTAATTATTTACGTTAACATTAAGGTGAAATATTTATTATTATACACCTAGTTGCATAAATAGTTCTTATTTAATTTTGTTATTCATTATTGTATAATATATGTGTATATATATATTTTTTAATTGTTATATATATACGATATTACAGAAAAAAATACATAAAAAATAATATTGGAATATATATATTTGATAAAAAGTTGATTTAATAATAATCTAATATAATTGAGTATAAAATAATTAATGTTTAAACTAATTAAATTAATTAAAAAAAAATCCATATGAATATTTAATTTTTTGAAAGTCAAGTACATTAATGTTAGTTATTCCACAGCTATGCCCCGATGTCCAATAGAATTTATTTATTTTAATACAATAAATCTACTTAAATAACAGCA